>JAHIAM010003388.1:0-30642 GCA_021605205.1 Aegilops longissima | reverse complement strand
TGTGATCAAAGAATGGTTTTAAGATTTTGGAGAAGCCTCAGATTTACAAGAAAGTGAGGGAGCACACAACATTTCTGATAAGTATATGTGAATGACATATTGTTGATCGGAAATGATGTAGAATTATTCTGCAAAGCATAAAGGAGTATTTGAAAGGAGTTTTTCAAAGAAGGACCCTGAAGTTGTTATATTGAGCATCAAGATCTATAGAGATAGATCAAGACGCTTGATAAGTTTTTCAATGAATACATACTTTGACAAGATTTTGAAGTAGTTCAAATGGAAATAAAGAAAGAGTTCTTGCCTTGTTACAAGGTGTGAGATTGAGTAAGACTCAAAACCCACCACAAGAGGATAGAAAGAGAATGAAAGACATTCCCTATGCATCAGCCATAGGTTCTATAAAGTATGTCATGTCAGGTACTGATCTATTGCATACCCTACCACTAAGATTGGCAAGGAGTGCAATAGAGATCTAGGAGTAGATCAATGGACAGGTCAAAATTATCCTTAGTAGAATAAGGATATGTTTCTGATTATGGAAGTGAAAAGGTTCGTCAGAAAGAGTTACATCGATGCAAGATTTTACACGATCCAGATGACTCTTTGTCTCAAACTGATACATATTGAAAGTGGAGCAATTAGCTAGAGTAGTCATGCGAGCATTGTAGACATAGAATATTTGCAAAATACATACGGCTCTGAATGTGACAGACCTGCTGACTAAGCTTCTTCACGAGAAACATGATCACACCTAGTACTCTTTGGGTGTTAATCACATAGCGATGTGAACTAGATTATGACTCTAGTAAACCCTTTGGGTGTTGGTCACATGACGATGTGAACTATGGGTGTTAATCATATATGATGTGAATATTAGTGTTGAATCACATGATGATGTGAACTAGATTATTGACTCTAGTGCAAGTGGGAGACTGAAGGAAATATGCCCTAGAGGCAATAATAAAGTTATTATTTATTTCCTTATTTCATGATAAATGTTTATTATTCATGCTAGAATTGTATTAACTCGGAAAACATAATACATGTGAATACATAGACAAACAGAGTGTCACTAGTATGCCTCTACTTGACTAGCTCGTTAATCAAAGATGGTTATGTTTCCCAACCATAGACATGAGTTGTCATTTGATTAACGGGTCACATCATTAGGAGAATGATCTGATTGACATGACCCATTCCGCTAGCCTAGCACTTGATCGCTTAGTATGTTGCTATTGCTTTTCATGACTCTATACATGTTCCTCGTAACTATGAGATTATGCAACTCCTGCTTATCGGAGGAACACTTTGTGTGCTACCAAACGCCACAACGTATCTGGGTGATTATAAAGGAGTACTATGTGTCTCCAAAGGTACAAGTTGGGTTACAGATTTCGAGATTAGGTTTTGTCACTCCGATTGCTCTGGAGAGGTATCTTCGGGGCCTTCTCGTAATGCACATCACTATAAGCCTTGCAAGCAATGTGTAGCTAATGAGTTAGTTATGGATGATGCATTACGGAATCTAGTAAAGAGACTTACAAGTATGACGAGATTGAATCTAGGTATTGATACCCCACGATCGAATTCTGCAAGTAACATACCGATGACAAAGGGAACAACGTATGTTGTTATGCGGTTCGACCGAGCAAAGATCTTCGTGAGAATATGTAGGAGCCAATATGGGCATCCAGTGTTCCGCTATTGGTTATTGACCAAGAATAGTTCTAGGTCATGTCTACATAGTTCTCGAACCTCGAGGGTCCGCACGCTTAAGGCTCTCGGGACAGCTATAATATGAGTTTATGAGTTTTGATGTACTGAAGGATTCTCGAGTCCCCGATGAGATCGGGACATGACGAAGAGTCTCGAAATGGTCGAGACGTAGTAGATCGGTTATATTGGATGACTATATTCGAGTATCGGAAAGGTTCTGAAGGATTCGGTATTTTTCGGAGCACGCGGAGGTTACCGAACCCCGGGAGGTCCATGGGCCTTAATGGGCCATGGGAGAAGAGGAAGGCAGGCCAGGTGCTGCGCCCTCCCCTCTAGTCCGAATAGGACAAGGAAGGGGCGGCGCCTTCCCTCTTCCCTCCTCCAATCCTAGTCCAACTAGGAGAGGGGGAGTCCTACTCCGTGGAGTAGGACCTCCTTGCGCGCTCCTCTAGGGCCGCCACCTCCCCTTGGCTCCTTTATATACGGGCAAGGGGGCACCCCAAGACACACAAGTTGATCTACGGATCTTGCTTTTAGCCGCAAAGCTGGTGCCCCTTCCACCATATTCCACTTCGTCATATCGTCATGAGCTTAGGTGAAGCCCGCGCCGAGAAGTCATATCGTCAGAGCTTAGGCGGCCTCCGCGCCGGTGGAGCATCAACACCGCCACCACGCCGTCAGGTCGACGGAACTCATCCCGACACTTTGCCGGATCGGAGTCCGGGATCGCCATGAGTCGAACGGTGCGTAACTCAAGGTGCCGACGCTCGTGCTTGATCGGTCGGATCGTGGAGACGACGACTACATCAACCGCGTTGTTATAACGCCTCGCTCGGGTTCACGAGGGTACGTGACGACACTCTCCTCTCGCTGTATGCCATCACCATGGTCTTGGCGTGATCGAGGAAAATTTTTGAAATTACCACGCCCCAACACTTCCATGCTTGCCCTGCCTCCTCCCTGCTACTCCTCCTCCACGCTCGTCGGCGCTAGCTAAGCTCCTCGCCGGAGTTCCATCGCCGCCACCACCACCACGCTGGCCGTGTTGGTTCAGATTCATCTACCTTCTCTCCCACCTTTGCCGGATCAAGAAGGAGAGGACGCGCCGAGCCTGACGTGTGCTAAACTCGAGGTGTCGATGCACGGCGTACTTGGATCAGATTGATCGCGACACAGCACGACTATGCCAACCACAATCTCTAGATCGTTAACGCTTTCGGTCTACAAGGGTATGTAGACACCACTCCCTCTCGCTTTATACATCTTCTAGATTAGATCTTGGGCGTCAGTATTATTATTTTTTATTTTTATTTTCATGCTTCGATCCCCATCATTAATAGCATCCTCATTTTTGCTTTTGCCAAGGTGGAAAACAACCGGGGTGATAGGATTGTTAGTTCCACTATTTAGATATGTTCCTAGAGAAAATATAGTTGAAAGTTGAAAGTAGAGATTATGCGACAATAGAAAGCTTATGTCCTTAATGCACCGCCAAAGTGCTGAACCCAAACGCCGCTTGTGGATGTTGCGAACATCGGACATACACATTTTGATAACTACGTGATAGTTCGGCTAAACGGTTTAGAGTTGAGGCACCACGCTTAAACGCGGAACATATGAGATGTTTCAAGGGCTGAAATTGGGATTTCATGCCCGTGCCCACGCAAGAGGTATAAGACCTCACGATTTTCTTAGCCTGCAAACTAAGGGAGAAAAGCTCAATCGTTGAGCTTGTGCTCGGGATTGTCTGAGTGCAACAATCACTTGAATCGAGGGAGTTGATCTTCCAGATAGTGATGTTTCTCAAAACATTGCCACTAAGCTCTAGAGCTCGTGATGAACTATAACAAATCGGGATAAATATGATGATCCTTGAGATATTCGCGATGTTTGACAATCGCAAAGTAGGAATCAAGAAGGAGCATCAATTGTTGATGGTTGGTGAAACCACTAGTTTCAAGAAGGGCAAGGGCAAGAAGGGATACTTCATGAACACCAAATCAGCTGCTGCTCTAATGAAGAAACCCAAGGTTGAACCCAAACCCGAGACTAAGTGCTTCGTAATTGGGAACAACCAACGAGCGTAATTACCCTAGATACTTGGTAGATGAGAAGGCAAGGTCGATAGAAGTATATTGGATATACATTATGTTAATGTGTACTTTACTAGTACTTTGTAGCACCAGGTATTAAGATACGGTTCGGGCTACAAGTGTTAGTAACTCGAAATAAAAGCTACTATAAATGGAGACTAGCTAAAGAATAGCTGATTTATATGTGTTGGAAGTGTTTCAATTTTGATGTGATCAACACATATCCCTCTACCATCAAGATTAGTATTAAACCAGAATAATTATCATTTGGTGTTTATGCTGGAGCATAGACATGATTGGATTATGTCTATCCGAATAGGTTATTCATTTAAAGAGAATAATGGTTACTCTATTTATTTGAATAATACCTTCGATGGTCTTGCACCCAAATAAATGGTTTATTGAATCTCGATCGTAGTGATACACATTTTCATGCCAAAATATAAGATAGTAATGATAGTACCACTTACTTGTGGCACCATGCAAGTCATATTGGTATAAAACGCATGAAGAAGCTCCATGTTGATGGATCTTTGACTCACCCATTTTTGAAAAGTTTGAGACATGTAACCATATGTCTATTGGTGCCAAGAAACTCCATGCATGGATCGCTTGGACTCACTTGATTTTGAATCACTTATGCAAACATACCACATGGGCAAGATGACTGAAAAGCCTCGTAACGAGATGGAACAAGATAGCAACTTGTTGCAAGTAACACATTTTGATATGTGCAATTCAATGAGTCCGAGGCATAAAGAATATCTATGTTCTTACTTCATGATGATTCGAGTAGATGTTGAGTATATTTACTTGATGAAACACAAGTGTGAATTATTGAATGGTTCAAGTAATTTCAGAGTGAAGTTTGAGATCTTCGTGACAAGAGGATATAATATCTATGATATGATCATAGAGATGAATATCTGAGACAGTTTTGCACACAATTAAGACATTGTGCAAATTGTTTCACAATTAATACACCGAACACCATATAGTGTGATGTGTCCGAACATCATAGTTGCACTCTATTGGATATGGTGCATCTACGATATCTCTTATCGAATTACCACTATCGCTCATGGGTTAGGCATTAGAGACAACCGCACTCACTTTAATGGGGCACCACGTAATTCCGTTGAGACGACACCGCTTGGAGAAACCTAAGTTGTCGTTTCTTAAAGTTTGGGCTGCGACGCTTATGTGGAAAGTTTCAGGTTGATAAGCTCAACCAAAGCGACAAAATGCATCTTCATAGGACACCCAAAACAATGGGTATACCTCTAATTCAGATCCGGAGGCAATAGGGATTGTTTCTTTGAATCGGTCCTTTCTCGAGGAAAAGTTCGTCGAAAGGATTGAGTGGGAGGATGGTGAAGACTTGATGAGGTTATTGAACCGTCACTTCAACTAGTGTGTAAAGGTGACACGAAGTTGTTCGTGGCACCTACACCAATTGAAGTAGAAGCTTATGATAATGATCATGAAGTTTTGGATCAAGTCAACGCATCTGAGGTAAGGGTGATGCGAGACTACTCGAGTGGTAACGCATCCTCGTCTTGAAGGTCATGTTGCTAGACAACAATGAACCACGAGCTATGGAGAAGCAAAGGGCCCAAATTCGACAAATGGTTAGAAGCCATGAAATCCAGATAGGATCCATGTATCGACAAAGCATGGACTTTGGTGGACTTGCCCGATGAGAGCAAGCCATTGAGATGAATGGATCTTTAAGAAGAAGACGGACGTGACGGTAATGTCACCGTCTCATGAAGCTCGACTTGTGGCGAAGAGTTTTCACAAGTTCAAGGAGTTGACTACGAGATTTTCTCATCCGTAGCGATGCTTAAGTCCGTCGAATCATGTTAGCACGAGCTGCATTTATGAAATCTGATGGATGTCAAAATGAGTTTCCTTACCAGTTTTCGTAAGGAAAGGTTGTATGATACAATCGAAAGTTTTGTCGATCCTAAGGATGCTAAAAGGTATGCTAGCTCAGCGATCCTTCCATGGACTGGAGTAAGCATCTCGAGTTGGAATGTGCACTTTGATAAGATGATCAAAGACTTTAGGTTTATACAAAGTTTATGAGAAACTTGTATTTCCAAAGAAGTGAGTGGGAGCACTATAGAATTTCCGAGTATATGTTGTTGACATATTGATGATCAAAAATGATGTAGAATTTCTAGAAAGCATATAGGGTTATTTGAAAGGTGTTTTTCAAATAGAAAACCTGGATTAAGCTACTTGAACATTGAGCATCAAGATCTATAAGGATAGATCAAAACGCTTAATGGTACTTTCAAATGAGCATATATTTGACATGATCTTGAAAGTGTTCAAGATGGATCACCAAAGAAGGAGTTCTGCACTGAGATGTAAGGTATGAAGTTAAGACTTAAAGCTCACCACGGCACAGAAGAGAGAAAGGACGAAGGTCGCCCCTATGCTTTAGACGAGGCTCTATAGTATGCTATGCTGTGTGCCGCACCGAAGTGTGCCTTGCCATGAATCACTAAGTACAAGAATGATCCAGAACGGATCATTGATAAATGATTAAACTATCCTTAGAGGAATAAGGATATGTTTCTATTATGGAGGTGATAAAGAGTTCATGTAAAGGGTTATGTCGATGAAGCTTTAACACCTATCCGAATGACTCGAGTAGCAAACCGATACGATAGTGGAGCAACCATTTGGAATAGCTTCAAGTGGAGCGTGGAAGCAACATACAATATGACATAGAGAATTATGAAGCATAACGGATCTGAATGTTACAACCGCTGACTAAAAACTCTCTCACAAGCAAAACATGATCAAACCCCATAACTCATTGAGTCTTAATCACATGATGATGTGAACTAGTTTAATGACACTAGTATACTCTTTGGATGTTGGTCACATGGCGATGTGACCTATCATCAGTTAATCACATGATGATGTGAACTAGATTATTGACTTAGTGCAAGGGAGACTGTTGAAATATGCCCTAGAGGCAATAATAAATTAGTTATTATTATATTTCCTTGTTCATGATAATCGCTATTATCCATGCTATAATTGTATTGATAGGAAACTCGTATACATGTGTGGGTACATAGACACCAAGTCCCTAGTAAGCCTCTAGATGGCTAGCTCGTTGATCAACAGATGGTTACGGTTTCTCGACCATGGACATTGGATGTCGTTGATAACGGATCACATCATTAGGAGAATGATGTGATGGACAAGACCCAATCCTAAGCCTAGCACAAAGATCGTAGTTTGTATGCTAAAGCTTTCTAATGTCAAGCATTTCCTTCCAGACCATGAGATGCAACTCCTGATACCGTAGGAATGCTTTGGTGTACCAAACTACAACGAATCGTGGCTATAAAGGTGCACTACGTGTATCTCCGAAAGTGTCTGCTAATAAACTAATCGAGATCGATTTGTCACTCCAAACGGAGAGGTATCCGGCCCACCGGTAGGATCATCATATATGTGCACAATGACCAAGGGTTGATCACGGGATGATGTGTTACGAACGAAAAGAGAGACTGCTTTGAACGAGATTGAACAAGGTATCGGTATACCGACGAATCTCGGCAAGTATAATACCGCTAGACAAAGGGAATTGAATACGGGATTGATTGAGTCTTGACATCGTGGTTCATCCGATGAGATCAATGGAATATGGAACCAACATGGGTATCCAGATCCCGCTGTTGCTTATTGCCGAGAACGCCCTAATATGTTCAGATGTTCGAACCCGTAGGGTCTACACTTAAGGTTCGATGACGCTAGGTTATAAAGGAAGTTTGTATGGTTACCATGTTGTTCGGAGTCCCGGATGAGATCCCGACGTCACGAGGAGTTCCTAATGGTCCTGAGGTAAAGATTTATATATGGAAAGTTGTTGTTCGTCCGAAAAGTTCTGGTTTTTCGGTATGTAACGGAAGCTTCAGGTTCCGAGGATTCTGAGGTCCGGAGGTCCGAAATTGTTCCACCACGTCCAATACAGGGTAGCATGGCTGGCGCCCAGCCTTAACGTGCCAGGGGCACCAGCCCCAAGGCCCATGCGCATGGGGGAACCTGGGGGGAGGGCCTCCACTTGACTTGGGAGGCACTCCTCCCCTCTGGCCGCCCGCAAGTCCCATCTAGGCTGGCCGCACTGGGGTGGAAACCCTGCGGGCAGCCCCTTCCCTATATATACTTGAGGTTTGGGCTGCCCACACACACATGAGAACTTCCTCTTGGTGCAGCCCCTCCTCCTCCCTCCTCCCTTGGTGCTTGGCGGCCTCGGGATTGCCACGCCTCCACCACCACCACGCCTGTTGCTGCTGGATGGAGTCTTCTCAACCTCTCTCTCTCCTGGCTGGATCAAGGCATGGAGAGGTCGCTGGTGATGTGTTGAACGCGGTAGCACTGCTCGCACTAGGATCTCCGTGATTTGGATCACGAGCAATACACTCTTCAACCCTGTTCTCATGAACGCTTCCGCTTAGCGATCTACAAGGGTATGTAGATGCACTCTCCTTCCTCTTGCTAGAATCTGCATAGATTGATCTTGGTGATGCGAGAAAATTTTGAATTTCTGCTATGCCTCCAACAAGCTTGGCAGCTATAACAACGCTGTGTTGATGTAGTCGCACGCTCACGATCCGACCATCCAAGTACCGAACGCACGCACCTCCAGTTCAGCACACGCTCAACTCGATGACGATCCCCGGCCCGATCCATGAAAGCTGCGGGATGAGTTCCGGCCAAGACGACGGGCGCAGGATGATGCTCCACTGACGAGGCTTCTCTAAGCTCGCGACATTATGACTTCACATGCCAGGTTTCTAAGCCCACTACCTATATGACCGGCGGAATATATGGAGGGGCACCGACACGGCTAAGGAACGATCCAGATCAACTTGTGCTGGGGTGCCCCCGCCTCATATAAGGGAGCAGGTGCGGCCCCAGGAGGCGCTGCTTGGAGGAGTCCTACTCACCGGAGTAGGACTCCCTTCCTAGTTGGATTAGGTCTTGGGGAGGGGCGCCCTCTCCTTGTCCTATTCGACTAGAGGGGAGGCCGCGCCTGTCCCGGACGGCCCTCCCTTATGGCCCATCAAGGCCCATTGATCCTCGGGTTCCAAGAACTTCCTGTTCCGTAAGAAACCTTTCATCCGAACCTTCCAAGTCCAAACATAGGCTTCCAATATATCAATCTTTATGTCTCACCATTTCGAGACTCGTCATGTCCGTGATCACATCCGGGACTCGAACAAACTTCGACATCAAAACTTATAAACTCATAATAAATCACATCAAACGAAAGCGTGCGGATCTCAAGGTTCGAGAACTAGGTAGACATGACCTAGAACTATTCTTGGTCAATAACCAATAGCGAACCCGGATGCCCATATTGGTTCCTACATATTCTTCAAGATCTTTATCATCAAACCGCATAACGACATAACGTTGTTCTTTGTCATCAGGTATTTACCGAGATTCGATCGTTTCTCATCAATACCTAGTTCAATCTCTTTACCGGCAAGTCTCTTTATCACCTGTAATACATCATCTCACAACTAACTTATTAGTTGCAACGTTTAAGGCTTATGTGATGTGTATTACCGAGAAGGCCTAGAGATACCTCTCCGATAATCGGAGGACAAAACCTAATCTCAAATACGCCAACCCAAAATGTACCTTTGGAGACACCTGTAGTACTCCTTTATAATCACCCAATTACGCTAGACGTTTGGTAGTACCCAAAGTGTTCCTTGGTAAACGGGAGTTGCATAATCTCATAGTTACAGAACATGTATAGGTCATGAAGAAAGCAATAGCATATACTAAACGATCATGCTAAGCTAACGAATGGTCATGTCAATCACATCATTCTCCTAATGATGTGATCCCATTAATCAAATGACAACACATGTCTATGGTTAGGAAACATAACCATCTTTGATTAATGAGCTAGTCTAGTAGAGGCATACTAGTGATCAGATGTTTGTCTATGTATTCACACATGTATTATGTTTTCGTTAATACAATTCTAGCATGAATAATAAACATTTATCATGATATAAGGAAATAAATAATAACTTTATTATTGCCTCTAGGCATATTTCCTCTGTGATCTTGGTCGACCTCATACGGGTTGCGCTTTCACCTTGCCAGAACTCCTTGGGCTGCATTTGCACGTCATTTCGCTTTGACTTGACCCCGTCTTCTTCGCATTTGGGGAGAAGGTGGAGCACTAGAAGATCCTCCAAGAGGCTCAGAGGTGCTAGAGCGCTTGACTAAGCACTACTGGGTTGACATGATCAGCTTGATGCTCAGAACCTCATCACCGAACCACACATAACGAAACACGAAACAACCGTAAGAAACGAGTATAAGCCACAAAAATGAACAACGAGGATCACGGAGAGGTAGAGTAGGATGGAATCCAGAGGGCGTGTAGTACTGTGACTTGTTTATAGTACCGCTCAAGCGGAAGACCGCTTTAGAGAGCAGTAGTATCACTGGGAGAGCAGTAGCACTGGGCGAAACAACCGTTTCTACTACCGTGGTCGATCCCAGTACCACATTCCCTACCAAATTCAAAATACTCAACCAAACACTAATCCAAACTGCTAGAAGCATTCTCCATCCTACTCGCCTAGATTTGGCCAAAAATCTAGTGATGCAACCGCCACTGCCCCTAAGAAGCTAGATTGGAAACCTAGACAAAAATAACAAGAGAACGGGGCAATACCGCATCCATGGCAAGAGGACGAGGTGGGGATCGACTCAACGAAGGGAATGGAGAGGACGGCCAGGAGGGAGATCAGTCTCTCTCTACGGCCACTTCTATTGTCGGAGAGAGAGACAAGTAGGCGACGGCGAATGGGTAGAAGAAACCCCCCCCCCGGGAGAGCACCCCCACCCACGCCCCAAGTAGAGGTATCACACTAAAGAGCGAGAGTGCCAAGAACTAAAGAAAGGCCTCTTAGGCAAACAAAAGAAGAAAAATACAATCAAAGGAACGGAAGGCAACGACAAGAGAGAGACCAGCAAAACAACACACACTAAACACGAACGAACCCACTCCTTCAAAGCAAACAACACAAAAGGAGCGGCTCAGCCTCTCAAGAGAGGCTGTGGCCGGAGCCACCTATGTTTTGAGTCCATTGGTATGGCAATCAAGAATTATCCTGGGTCCATGACCGAAACCTCTTTGAAGCACAAGCACCATCAACAATGGCTAAAGTGAAAGAGTTGATCGTTTTATGCATAAAGGGGGGAGGGAGAGTTCATTGAGAGAACAACACTCCCCCTATGTCCATGCCTACACCTAAACTAGACATCACATTGAGTGTGGTGGGGGTTGCACGGGTTCAAGTCACATTGCTCAAATCAATGATATTTAGCTCATGCCTTAACTCACAAATCTTGCTTCATCCAAGGCTTCGAAAATATCTGCAAGGTTATCATGAGTGTTGACATACTTGAGCTCGATCTCCCTCGCCTAATGTGATCCCGGATGAAGTGATACCGAATCTCAATGTGCTTCGCCTTGAAGTGTTGCACCAGTTGAGAGAAATCTTGATGGCACTTTCATTATCACACCAAAGAGGCACTTTGTCACAATTGACACCGCACTTCTTTAAAGTTTGCCTCATCCATAGGAGTTGAGCACAGCAACCACCACGCCAAATACCCGCTTCGTGGACTAGAGAGACACACAACTTTGCTTTTGGAAGACCAACTTACCAAAGAGCAACCAAGAATTGGTAAGTGGATTCCTATCCACTTTGTCTTCACCAATCGAATCCGTAAATCCTTCAAGCTTGAAGTTTGCTCCTCTTGGTACCATAAGCCAAAGTTTGGGGTATGAGCCAAATATCAAAGATTCGCTTGACCGCCACATAGTGACTTTCCTTGGCGCGCTTGAAACCATGCACACATACCCACACTCAACATGATATCCGGCTAGATGCACAAAGGTAAAGCAAAGATCCAATCATGGAGTGATATACCTTTTGATCCACCGCTTACCATTGGGATCAATGTCAAGTTGGCACTTGTGGCATTGGTGTAGTAGCCTTGACATCACTTAGCTTGAATCTTTGAGCATGTCTTGAGTGTATTTGGTTTGTTGATGATGGTTCCTTCTTTTCTTTGTTTGATATCGAAACCAGGAAGAACTTCAACTCCCATCGAAGACATCTTGAACATGGAGGTCATGAGAGCGGCAAATTCTCATTGAAAGCTTTGTTAGAGAACCAAAGATAATATCATCAAGCTCCTTGCAACTATATTTTCAATGGACACCGTACAAGATGGGCTACTATCCTGGTTTGCGGATCTACCCTTCGTGGGCTACCTTCACAAGACCTTCTAAGCCAATTTGTAAAATGTCTCACTTTGCCCAAAAACAAGAAGGAGCTAGAAAGGATGTGGAAAGGGCATTTGTAGTGCTCCATGCCTATTTTGCGTTGTTTGTGGACGTGCAAACAATGGGATCCGGAGACATTGTGGGAGAGGATGACATGTTGTATGATCATGTACAACATGATCGTGAAAGATGAGTGTAGATGTTGTTTGGAGGTCCAGAAGTTTGAGAACATGAGTGATCTTATCCAACTTCCAAATTAAAATCCGCCATGTTTGATGAGTTTGTTCAAATGCATGAACCAATTTGGCACCGAGTAACTCATCAGCAACTTAAAGGAAGATTTGATTGAGCATCAGGGGCCAACTAGAACATATGTGCTAGTTGAATTCAAGTTTGAACTATGTTATTTGAAAACTTAGTTGTAATGTAATGTAAATTACAACTACTATCGTATTTGAATATTTTCAATGATCTATGATTTTATATGTTTATATTTTGAGCTCATGGACTTCAAAAACAAATGGGCGGAAGTTTTAGGGGAGGGTTGGATAGCTGGCCTCTGATCATTATTCATGGATGGTCTCCACCAATGCTAGATGGATACCGTCCTGTCTATGGGTCGGGTTGAGATGCCCTAAACATGCAACCTATACATGATTAATAAAATGATTATTTCTAAATAGTGAATAGTACATGCATTGTCATCTTTCCAAAATCAAGATTTTATTATTTTTTATGTAACTCGCAGTGGCTTATTTCATCATTAGAATTTGCACATGTAATATTTATCCATATGAACATGTTGAATTTATTTTAAACTTTCAAACTACAAACTACCATTTTGATATTATTCAAAATATAGGCCTACTATTTTTGCAACTAGACATACTACTGTCGAGATGTAGTAATACTCCCAAACTAAAAAACATTTTTGTGGGTACTTTTTTTCATGTAGATCAGATTATGATTTTAAATTGAAAATGTGTCTTTTATGTGCTTGAATTTTTCAGATTTTTCTTCACAACTTTTTAGCATTTCTCTAAAAACAATTTCTTTGGTTTTAGAAGCATGACTCTTTTGGCACAACCAAATAACTCTTTAAAGAAAAAAATCATTAAAGAAAAGCTCTGGTAGGCTTTAAAATAGAGAAAAGGTTGTTGACAGTTTCTAAAAAGACTAAACCAATATAATAAGTATCGAGATCCGACAAAACACAGCCCACGGAAAAATAAATTAGAAATTCGAGAGGTGTCAAGTCTTCATTCTTGTAGCCCACCCGTGATAGTGAGCGAGTTCATGGTCGCCTAGGCCTCCACCTCGCAAGGAAACTTGCTTAAACCTAGAGACCAAGTGGTGGCGAATCTAAGGCTACTTGACACGCCGAGCCCTCCTTAAACTTGTAACCTTATTTGAACTAATAAAACTAAGTGTTAGTGGCTTCGAAAAGGATCGATATGGTTGACTAGAGGGGGTGAATAGGCAACTAACAATTTTAAGCTTTTCTTTACTAATTTAAACTTTGCAATAATAAAGGTTGTCTAGATGCACTAGGTGGACAACCTATATGATGCAACAACACAACTAACGAACAAGCAAGGATAAGAACACAAATAAGCTTGCACAAGTAAAGGGATAAGATAACCAAGAGTGGAGCCGGTGGAGACGAGGATGTGTTACCGGGTTCCTTCCTTTGAGGGAAGTATCGCTCTAGAGCGTGTGGAGGCACAATGCTCCCCAAGAAGCCACTAGGCCAATCAGTATTCTCCCACGCCCACACAATGCGAGATGCCGATTCCACTATTGGTGTCCTTGAAGGCGCGCATTAACCTTTACAAGCAAGGTTAGCAAACTCCACAACAACCGGAGGCTCCCAACAACAACAACAACACCAATAAGCTTCACCACAATGGAGTATGGCTTCGAGGTGACCTCAACCGCTAGGGTGCTCAACACCCAAGAGTAACAAGATCCGCAAGGGATAAGTGGGGAATCAAATTTCTCTTGGTGGAAGTGTAGATCAGCCTTCTCAACTAATCCCAGCAAATCAACAAGTTTGATTGGCTAGAGAGAGATCGGGCTAAAATGGAGCTTTGAGCAACAATGGAGCTTTAAGAGGTAGGTCAACAAGGAGGAAGAAGACCCCTTTATATAGTGGGGAACACATCCAACCGTTATCCCACCGAGCAGCTCAAGAGTGAGCTGATTACCGCTAGGAAGGGCGGTACATACCGAGGGCGACTACCGCCCTACCAAGCTGCACTACTGCTACTGAAGAGAAAGGCAGGCCATCGCCCCAGAGGCAGTATCATCATGGAGTAGAGCAGACTACCGCCAGAGCTGTACTGCCTGCTTTCATCGCTACATTAGTGCCGCAAACCCTACACGAGAAAACATCGCTCAATCAGGTAGTGGTAGCGCGATTCATCGAGAGGTACTACAGCCGAAGCTTCATGAAAGATTACCGCTTCACGGAAAGATTACTCACGAGGGGCTTCCGGTACTACCGATGTAGATGCAGATTGGTCACCGCATGTATTAAGCGGAACGGAAGAGAAGAGCAGCTCCTCAAGAAGCGACAGAAGACGACGGTGTGAAAAGGATGTACGTGTTGATTCCACCCAAGTCTTACCAAAGCGGATCCCTCTTAATAGTACGGTGACTTCCTAAACTAGTCCACCAACAACGTAAACGCAGGAGCTACACCGCCTTGAATAAAAACACCGAGGGGAGGAAATCGCCTCGCCAATGGATGATCCTCTGAAGAACTTAACACACGATTAGTCCAAAAGCATTGTCATCAATCACCAAAACCACTAGGGAATAAATATGCCCTTACAATCTCCCTTTTGGTGGATTGATGACAACACGGATTTGCATAAACACGATATATAGTAAGCATAAGAAACTCGACGGTCCTAACATGTAGATGGGCCCTCGATGTGTGCTATTTAGATAAGTGCTTTGGACCCCAGCACACATACTCGGATCAAAGCCCCTACATTTTAGAGACCAATAAACTAAGCATGGTGTATGAGAGCAGCATAGATGATATAACAAGGAAAGCACGAACTCATGAGCTAGATAGACATAGATAATGATATCTGAAAGGGGTAGCATATGTCTCACACCATATGACTCAACTTAAGTCTTACGAACTTAGGTCTCACAGACAAACCAACCAAAGCAAACCAGCAACCAAAAACACGTAACAAGACAAGACACACGAAACGAAAGAGACACAACTCAAATCCCTAAGCTCTCTCCCTTTGGCATCGACACAAAGGAGGAGCCCAGGCCGCACCCTGTGTGAGAGCAAATGAGGGACACACGATCGAGCCCAGCAGAATCATCGCACCACCGTCGCCTCCGAAGTGCTCGGCCTCGAATCGGTCCATGGGCGGCTGCTGAATCCACTCCTCCTCCTCGCAGTGATCCTCGAGAGCCACTCGATCAGCACCCAACCTGGACGATGAGCCCTTGTGAGCACCTTGTTTCTTCTCAACCCACCGTGAGCCATGGACTGACGAGACTCCATATGAAGAGTTTCTTTACCATGGCCTTGAGCTTGGCCCAAGATGGCTCGTCCCAGAGGGCACGTGAGTCATCATCCTCATCCCCTCAAGACCGAACTCCTCTTCGTCTCCATAGCAGAAGCAGATGACTAACACCAGTCCTAGGGCCCGAGTTATCCTTCTTCCTCGGGGCGACATCGTGAGAAACCAAGTTCCAAGCTCCGCTCCTTGGGATAGACATGATCCAGTGCCTTCTCAATGAGCGCAAGATAATGAACGGACCATAATCGGGCATTTGCGCCGGAGATTGCGAAACCAAATTCTGACCACATAACATGAGAGACTCTCCTGCTCCGCCTCTCCCTCCGTGATGAAGATAAGCATGTCCACAAGATAAGAGTGAACCTGGTCCAGATTCTCGATGCGAGGGAAAGAGTTTCTCCCAAGATACGGTGAAGTATATCCAGAGGCAGGGCAGCTCATAGGTCTCCTTCTCTCCAGGTTGATCTTCGTGAGTGCGTAGGGCCACAGAGCTTTCTTGAGTGGCAAAGGCTCGAGGGTGGGGGCGAAGCCACACGACTCAAGTCCAAGATCTTCCACCCCAATCAATCGCATGAAAGCTTTCCACTTGATCGACAAAGAACTTGCCATTTGTCATCCAGGTCGTAGTCCCGCCCTCATCCAAGGTGAACCGTGGCATAGAACTGAGCCACAACAGCAAAGATCATAGTCCTTGTTGAATTGCATGATCCCAAGAATGTTCGAAATGAGCACATCTCAAGAGCTTCACCAAAGTAGTCAGATCACCTTCATATGCTCGGCGTCGATGGAGTGCACGCGACACAGAGATTCTTCGCCATGAGAACATCAAAATAGATGGCAAACTCGAACCCAGAATCCATTTTGACTGAAAGTGGGATTCGTTGGGGAACGAGTAATTTCAAAAATTTCACTTAATACCAAGACCATGGTGATGGCATAGCAACGAGAGGAGAGTGAATGTCCACGCACGTGACCGAAGCGGTGTTGGAAATATGCCCTAGAGGCAATAATAAATTAGTTATTATTATATTTCCTTGTTCATGATAATCGCTATTATCCATGCTATAATTGTATTGATAGGAAACTTACATGTGGGTACATAGACAACACCAAGTCCCTAGTAAGCCTCTAGATGGCTAGCTGTTGATCAACAGATGGTTACGGCCTCGACCATGGACATTGGATGTCGTTGATAACGGGATCACATCATTAGAGAATGATGTGATGGACAAGACCCAACCTAAGCCTAGCACAAAGATCGAGTTCAGCTAAGCAGCTTTTCTAATGTCAAGTATCATTTCTTAGACCATGAGATTGTGCAACTCCGGACACCGAGGGAATGCTTTGGTGTACCAAACGCCACAACGAATCGGGTGGCTATAAAGGTGCACTAAGGTATCTCCAAAGTACTGCTGGTTGGGTGCACGAATCGAGATCGATTTGTCACTCCGTAAACGGAGAGGTATCTCCGCCCACTCGGCAGGGACATCATAATGTGCAATGTGACCAAGGGGTTGATCACGGGATGATATGTTACGGAACGAGTAAAGAGACTTGCCGTACCGAGATTGAACAAGGTATCGATACCGACGATCGAATCTCGCAAGTATAATACCGCTAGACAAAGGGAATTGAATATGGGATTGATTGAGTCCTGACATCGTGGTTCATCCGATGAGATCATCGTGGAACATGGGAACCAACATGGGTATCCAGATCCCGTGTTGCTTATTGGCCGAGAATGGGTTGTCTGCGATGGTTCCCGAACCCGTAGGGTCTCACACTAAGGTCTGGCTGACGCTAGGGTTATAAAGGAAGTTTGTGTGGTTACCAATGTTGTTCGAGTCTGATGAGATCCCACGCCACGAGGAGTTCCGAATGGTCCGGAGGTAAAGATTTATATATGGAAAGTTGTTCGGGTCTAAAAGTTCAAAGTTTTTTCAGATTGTACCGAAGCTTCTGTGGTGTTCGGAGGATTCCTGAGGTCCTGGGTCCGGAAATTGTTCCACCACGTCCAATACAGTAGCATGGGCTGGCAAGCGCCCAGCCTTAATGGGCTAGGGCACCAGCCCCAAGGCCCATGCGCATGGAGGGGAAACCCTGGGGGAGGGCTCACTTGACTTGGGAGGCACCTCCCCCGCCGCCTCAAGTCCCATCTAGGGCTGGCCGCACTTGGGGTGAACCCTGGGCGCAGCCCCTTTCCCTATATATATTGAGGTTTTGGGCTGCCCAACACACATGAGAACTTCTGCAGCCCCGCCTCCTCCTCCTCCCTTCCCTTGGTGCTTGGCCCTCGGGATTGCCACGCCTCCACCACCACCACGCCTGTGTTGCTGCTGATGGACTCTTCTCAACCCTCCCTCTCCTGGATCAAGGCATGAGACGCCACTGCACGCGGTGTTGAACGGAGCCGTCTGCTCGCACTAGGATCTCCTGTGATTTGGATCACGACGAGTAATCCTTCAACCCTGTTCTCATGAATGCTTCCGCTTAGCGATCTACAAGGGTATGTAGATGCACTCTTTTCCTCTTGTTGCTAGAATTCCATAGATTGATCTTGGTGATGCGAGAAAATTTTGAATTTCTGCCACGCTCCACAACAAAGGCATCATGAGCTAGGTCTATTGCGAGATTCTTTGACGAGTAGAACACAAAGTAGTTGTGGGCGTTGATGTTGTTCAATATGCTTACCGTTACTAGTCCAATCTTGTTTCACGGGTAGGGATGAAGCGGCCCGATCACCTTTACGTACTTCCACGTGAGAGTGTTCCACTTAATCGACATGCACTTGGTGCATAAGGTGGCTAGCGAAAGCGCCTCCCACTTTAGTCGGAACGGATTCATGAAAAGGGTCCTTATGAAGGGTAAATAGCAATTGGCATATCACGTTGTGGTTTTAGGTAAGAAACGTTCTTGCGAAACCCATAGCAGCCACGTAAAACATGCAAACAACAATTAGAGGACGCCTAACTTGTTTTTGCAGGTATGCTATGTGATGTGGGCCAAGAAGAATGTGATGAATGATATGTGATGTATGAGATTGATCATGTTCTTGTAATAGGATTCACGACTTGCATGTCGATGAGTATGACAACCCAGGAGCCATAGGAGTTGTCTTTATTTATTGTATGACCATGCAGTCTTTAAACAACGCCATGTAATTACTTTACTTTATTGCTAAACTTGTAGCCATAGTAGTAGAAGTATACGCAGACAACTTCATGGAGACACGATGATGGAGATCATGATGATGGAGATCACGTGTCATGCTTTCTGACGATGATGATCATGGAGCCCAGATGGAGATTAAAGGAGCAAAATGATATTGGCCATATCATGTCACTATTTGATTGCATGTGATGTTTATCATGTTTATGCATCTTGTTTACTTAGAACTGGTAGTAAATAAGATGATCCTTACAACAATTTCAAGAAGTTCTCCCTAACTGCACTGCTAAAGTTCGTCGCTTCTAAGCACCACGTGATGATCGTGATGGATTTCGTTCACATACAACGGTGTAAGATGATTTACACACGCAAACACTTAGTTAACTGACGAGCCTAGCATGTACGGTATATGGCCTCGAACACGTAGACCGAAAGGTCGGCATGAGTCGATAGTAGATACGATCAACATGAAGATGTTCACCGATGATGACTAGTCCGCCTCACGCGGATGACTTGGAGGATGTCTATCGAGTGGAGTTCATAAGATGAACTTAATTATCTTGAACATAGTCAAAAGACCTTTGCAAATTATGTCGTAAGCTCGCGCTTTAGTTCCACTATTTAGATATGTTCCTAGAGAAAATATAGTTGAAAGTTGAAAGTAGAGATTATGCGACAATAGAAAGCTTATGTCCTTAATGCACCGCCAAAGTGCTGAACCCAAACGCCGCTTGTGGATGTTGCGAACATCGGACATACACATTTTGATAACTACGTGATAGTTCGGCTAAACGGTTTAGAGTTGAGGCACCACGCTTAAACGCGGAACATATGAGATGTTTCAAGGGCTGAAATTGGGATTTCATGCCCGTGCCCACGCAAGAGGTATAAGACCTCACGATTTTCTTAGCCTGCAAACTAAGGGAGAAAAGCTCAATCGTTGAGCTTGTGCTCGGGATTGTCTGAGTGCAACAATCACTTGAATCGAGGGAGTTGATCTTCCAGATAGTGATGTTTCTCAAAACATTGCCACTAAGCTCTAGAGCTCGTGATGAACTATAACAAATCGGGATAAATATGATGATCCTTGAGATATTCGCGATGTTTGACAATCGCAAAGTAGGAATCAAGAAGGAGCATCAATTGTTGATGGTTGGTGAAACCACTAGTTTCAAGAAGGGCAAGGGCAAGAAGGGATACTTCATGAACACCAAATCAGCTGCTGCTCTAATGAAGAAACCCAAGGTTGAACCCAAACCCGAGACTAAGTGCTTCGTAATTGGGAACAACCAACGAGCGTAATTACCCTAGATACTTGGTAGATGAGAAGGCAAGGTCGATAGAAGTATATTGGATATACATTATGTTAATGTGTACTTTACTAGTACTTTGTAGCACCAGGTATTAAGATACGGTTCGGGCTACAAGTGTTAGTAACTCGAAATAAAAGCTACTATAAATGGAGACTAGCTAAAGAATAGCTGATTTATATGTGTTGGAAGTGTTTCAATTTTGATGTGATCAACACATATCCCTCTACCATCAAGATTAGTATTAAACCAGAATAATTATCATTTGGTGTTTATGCTGGAGCATAGACATGATTGGATTATGTCTATCCGAATAGGTTATTCATTTAAAGAGAATAATGGTTACTCTATTTATTTGAATAATACCTTCGATGGTCTTGCACCCAAATAAATGGTTTATTGAATCTCGATCGTAGTGATACACATTTTCATGCCAAAATATAAGATAGTAATGATAGTACCACTTACTTGTGGCACCATGCAAGTCATATTGGTATAAAACGCATGAAGAAGCTCCATGTTGATGGATCTTTGACTCACCCATTTTTGAAAAGTTTGAGACATGTAACCATATGTCTATTGGTGCCAAGAAACTCCATGCATGGATCGCTTGGACTCACTTGATTTTGAATCACTTATGCAAACATACCACATGGGCAAGATGACTGAAAAGCCTCGTAACGAGATGGAACAAGATAGCAACTTGTTGCAAGTAACACATTTTGATATGTGCAATTCAATGAGTCCGAGGCATAAAGAATATCTATGTTCTTACTTCATGATGATTCGAGTAGATGTTGAGTATATTTACTTGATGAAACACAAGTGTGAATTATTGAATGGTTCAAGTAATTTCAGAGTGAAGTTTGAGATCTTCGTGACAAGAGGATATAATATCTATGATATGATCATAGAGATGAATATCTGAGACAGTTTTGCACACAATTAAGACATTGTGCAAATTGTTTCACAATTAATACACCGAACACCATATAGTGTGATGTGTCCGAACATCATAGTTGCACTCTATTGGATATGGTGCATCTACGATATCTCTTATCGAATTACCACTATCGCTCATGGGTTAGGCATTAGAGACAACCGCACTCACTTTAATGGGGCACCACGTAATTCCGTTGAGACGACACCGCTTGGAGAAACCTAAGTTGTCGTTTCTTAAAGTTTGGGCTGCGACGCTTATGTGGAAAGTTTCAGGTTGATAAGCTCAACCAAAGCGACAAAATGCATCTTCATAGGACACCCAAAACAATGGGTATACCTCTAATTCAGATCCGGAGGCAATAGGGATTGTTTCTTTGAATCGGTCCTTTCTCGAGGAAAAGTTCGTCGAAAGGATTGAGTGGGAGGATGGTGAAGACTTGATGAGGTTATTGAACCGTCACTTCAACTAGTGTGTAAAGGTGACACGAAGTTGTTCGTGGCACCTACACCAATTGAAGTAGAAGCTTATGATAATGATCATGAAGTTTTGGATCAAGTCAACGCATCTGAGGTAAGGGTGATGCGAGACTACTCGAGTGGTAACGCATCCTCGTCTTGAAGGTCATGTTGCTAGACAACAATGAACCACGAGCTATGGAGAAGCAAAGGGCCCAAATTCGACAAATGGTTAGAAGCCATGAAATCCAGATAGGATCCATGTATCGACAAAGCATGGACTTTGGTGGACTTGCCCGATGAGAGCAAGCCATTGAGATGAATGGATCTTTAAGAAGAAGACGGACGTGACGGTAATGTCACCGTCTCATGAAGCTCGACTTGTGGCGAAGAGTTTTCACAAGTTCAAGGAGTTGACTACGAGATTTTCTCATCCGTAGCGATGCTTAAGTCCGTCGAATCATGTTAGCACGAGCTGCATTTATGAAATCTGATGGATGTCAAAATGAGTTTCCTTACCAGTTTTCGTAAGGAAAGGTTGTATGATACAATCGAAAGTTTTGTCGATCCTAAGGATGCTAAAAGGTATGCTAGCTCAGCGATCCTTCCATGGACTGGAGTAAGCATCTCGAGTTGGAATGTGCACTTTGATAAGATGATCAAAGACTTTAGGTTTATACAAAGTTTATGAGAAACTTGTATTTCCAAAGAAGTGAGTGGGAGCACTATAGAATTTCCGAGTATATGTTGTTGACATATTGATGATCAAAAATGATGTAGAATTTCTAGAAAGCATATAGGGTTATTTGAAAGGTGTTTTTCAAATAGAAAACCTGGATTAAGCTACTTGAACATTGAGCATCAAGATCTATAAGGATAGATCAAAACGCTTAATGGTACTTTCAAATGAGCATATATTTGACATGATCTTGAAAGTGTTCAAGATGGATCACCAAAGAAGGAGTTCTGCACTGAGATGTAAGGTATGAAGTTAAGACTTAAAGCTCACCACGGCACAGAAGAGAGAAAGGACGAAGGTCGCCCCTATGCTTTAGACGAGGCTCTATAGTATGCTATGCTGTGTGCCGCACCGAAGTGTGCCTTGCCATGAATCACTAAGTACAAGAATGATCCAGAACGGATCATTGATAAATGATTAAACTATCCTTAGAGGAATAAGGATATGTTTCTATTATGGAGGTGATAAAGAGTTCATGTAAAGGGTTATGTCGATGAAGCTTTAACACCTATCCGAATGACTCGAGTAGCAAACCGATACGATAGTGGAGCAACCATTTGGAATAGCTTCAAGTGGAGCGTGGAAGCAACATACAATATGACATAGAGAATTATGAAGCATAACGGATCTGAATGTTACAACCGCTGACTAAAAACTCTCTCACAAGCAAAACATGATCAAACCCCATAACTCATTGAGTCTTAATCACATGATGATGTGAACTAGTTTAATGACACTAGTATACTCTTTGGATGTTGGTCACATGGCGATGTGACCTATCATCAGTTAATCACATGATGATGTGAACTAGATTATTGACTTAGTGCAAGGGAGACTGTTGAAATATGCCCTAGAGGCAATAATAAATTAGTTATTATTATATTTCCTTGTTCATGATAATCGCTATTATCCATGCTATAATTGTATTGATAGGAAACTCGTATACATGTGTGGGTACATAGACACCAAGTCCCTAGTAAGCCTCTAGATGGCTAGCTCGTTGATCAACAGATGGTTACGGTTTCTCGACCATGGACATTGGATGTCGTTGATAACGGATCACATCATTAGGAGAATGATGTGATGGACAAGACCCAATCCTAAGCCTAGCACAAAGATCGTAGTTTGTATGCTAAAGCTTTCTAATGTCAAGCATTTCCTTCCAGACCATGAGATGCAACTCCTGATACCGTAGGAATGCTTTGGTGTACCAAACTACAACGAATCGTGGCTATAAAGGTGCACTACGTGTATCTCCGAAAGTGTCTGCTAATAAACTAATCGAGATCGATTTGTCACTCCAAACGGAGAGGTATCCGGCCCACCGGTAGGATCATCATATATGTGCACAATGACCAAGGGTTGATCACGGGATGATGTGTTACGAACGAAAAGAGAGACTGCTTTGAACGAGATTGAACAAGGTATCGGTATACCGACGAATCTCGGCAAGTATAATACCGCTAGACAAAGGGAATTGAATACGGGATTGATTGAGTCTTGACATCGTGGTTCATCCGATGAGATCAATGGAATATGGAACCAACATGGGTATCCAGATCCCGCTGTTGCTTATTGCCGAGAACGCCCTAATATGTTCAGATGTTCGAACCCGTAGGGTCTACACTTAAGGTTCGATGACGCTAGGTTATAAAGGAAGTTTGTATGGTTACCATGTTGTTCGGAGTCCCGGATGAGATCCCGACGTCACGAGGAGTTCCTAATGGTCCTGAGGTAAAGATTTATATATGGAAAGTTGTTGTTCGTCCGAAAAGTTCTGGTTTTTCGGTATGTAACGGAAGCTTCAGGTTCCGAGGATTCTGAGGTCCGGAGGTCCGAAATTGTTCCACCACGTCCAATACAGGGTAGCATGGCTGGCGCCCAGCCTTAACGTGCCAGGGGCACCAGCCCCAAGGCCCATGCGCATGGGGGAACCTGGGGGGAGGGCCTCCACTTGACTTGGGAGGCACTCCTCCCCTCTGGCCGCCCGCAAGTCCCATCTAGGCTGGCCGCACTGGGGTGGAAACCCTGCGGGCAGCCCCTTCCCTATATATACTTGAGGTTTGGGCTGCCCACACACACATGAGAACTTCCTCTTGGTGCAGCCCCTCCTCCTCCCTCCTCCCTTGGTGCTTGGCGGCCTCGGGATTGCCACGCCTCCACCACCACCACGCCTGTTGCTGCTGGATGGAGTCTTCTCAACCTCTCTCTCTCCTGGCTGGATCAAGGCATGGAGAGGTCGCTGGTGATGTGTTGAACGCGGTAGCACTGCTCGCACTAGGATCTCCGTGATTTGGATCACGAGCAATACACTCTTCAACCCTGTTCTCATGAACGCTTCCGCTTAGCGATCTACAAGGGTATGTAGATGCACTCTCCTTCCTCTTGCTAGAATCTGCATAGATTGATCTTGGTGATGCGAGAAAATTTTGAATTTCTGCTATGCCTCCAACAAGCTTGGCAGCTATAACAACGCTGTGTTGATGTAGTCGCACGCTCACGATCCGACCATCCAAGTACCGAACGCACGCACCTCCAGTTCAGCACACGCTCAACTCGATGACGATCCCCGGCCCGATCCATGAAAGCTGCGGGATGAGTTCCGGCCAAGACGACGGGCGCAGGATGATGCTCCACTGACGAGGCTTCTCTAAGCTCGCGACATTATGACTTCACATGCCAGGTTTCTAAGCCCACTACCTATATGACCGGCGGAATATATGGAGGGGCACCGACACGGCTAAGGAACGATCCAGATCAACTTGTGCTGGGGTGCCCCCGCCTCATATAAGGGAGCAGGTGCGGCCCCAGGAGGCGCTGCTTGGAGGAGTCCTACTCACCGGAGTAGGACTCCCTTCCTAGTTGGATTAGGTCTTGGGGAGGGGCGCCCTCTCCTTGTCCTATTCGACTAGAGGGGAGGCCGCGCCTGTCCCGGACGGCCCTCCCTTATGGCCCATCAAGGCCCATTGATCCTCGGGTTCCAAGAACTTCCTGTTCCGTAAGAAACCTTTCATCCGAACCTTCCAAGTCCAAACATAGGCTTCCAATATATCAATCTTTATGTCTCACCATTTCGAGACTCGTCATGTCCGTGATCACATCCGGGACTCGAACAAACTTCGACATCAAAACTTATAAACTCATAATAAATCACATCAAACGAAAGCGTGCGGATCTCAAGGTTCGAGAACTAGGTAGACATGACCTAGAACTATTCTTGGTCAATAACCAATAGCGAACCCGGATGCCCATATTGGTTCCTACATATTCTTCAAGATCTTTATCATCAAACCGCATAACGACATAACGTTGTTCTTTGTCATCAGGTATTTACCGAGATTCGATCGTTTCTCATCAATACCTAGTTCAATCTCTTTACCGGCAAGTCTCTTTATCACCTGTAATACATCATCTCACAACTAACTTATTAGTTGCAACGTTTAAGGCTTATGTGATGTGTATTACCGAGAAGGCCTAGAGATACCTCTCCGATAATCGGAGGACAAAACCTAATCTCAAATACGCCAACCCAAAATGTACCTTTGGAGACACCTGTAGTACTCCTTTATAATCACCCAATTACGCTAGACGTTTGGTAGTACCCAAAGTGTTCCTTGGTAAACGGGAGTTGCATAATCTCATAGTTACAGAACATGTATAGGTCATGAAGAAAGCAATAGCATATACTAAACGATCATGCTAAGCTAACGAATGGTCATGTCAATCACATCATTCTCCTAATGATGTGATCCCATTAATCAAATGACAACACATGTCTATGGTTAGGAAACATAACCATCTTTGATTAATGAGCTAGTCTAGTAGAGGCATACTAGTGATCAGATGTTTGTCTATGTATTCACACATGTATTATGTTTTCGTTAATACAATTCTAGCATGAATAATAAACATTTATCATGATATAAGGAAATAAATAATAACTTTATTATTGCCTCTAGGCATATTTCCTCTGTGATCTTGGTCGACCTCATACGGGTTGCGCTTTCACCTTGCCAGAACTCCTTGGGCTGCATTTGCACGTCATTTCGCTTTGACTTGACCCCGTCTTCTTCGCATTTGGGGAGAAGGTGGAGCACTAGAAGATCCTCCAAGAGGCTCAGAGGTGCTAGAGCGCTTGACTAAGCACTACTGGGTTGACATGATCAGCTTGATGCTCAGAACCTCATCACCGAACCACACATAACGAAACACGAAACAACCGTAAGAAACGAGTATAAGCCACAAAAATGAACAACGAGGATCACGGAGAGGTAGAGTAGGATGGAATCCAGAGGGCGTGTAGTACTGTGACTTGTTTATAGTACCGCTCAAGCGGAAGACCGCTTTAGAGAGCAGTAGTATCACTGGGAGAGCAGTAGCACTGGGCGAAACAACCGTTTCTACTACCGTGGTCGATCCCAGTACCACATTCCCTACCAAATTCAAAATACTCAACCAAACACTAATCCAAACTGCTAGAAGCATTCTCCATCCTACTCGCCTAGATTTGGCCAAAAATCTAGTGATGCAACCGCCACTGCCCCTAAGAAGCTAGATTGGAAACCTAGACAAAAATAACAAGAGAACGGGGCAATACCGCATCCATGGCAAGAGGACGAGGTGGGGATCGACTCAACGAAGGGAATGGAGAGGACGGCCAGGAGGGAGATCAGTCTCTCTCTACGGCCACTTCTATTGTCGGAGAGAGAGACAAGTAGGCGACGGCGAATGGGTAGAAGAAACCCCCCCCCCGGGAGAGCACCCCCACCCACGCCCCAAGTAGAGGTATCACACTAAAGAGCGAGAGTGCCAAGAACTAAAGAAAGGCCTCTTAGGCAAACAAAAGAAGAAAAATACAATCAAAGGAACGGAAGGCAACGACAAGAGAGAGACCAGCAAAACAACACACACTAAACACGAACGAACCCACTCCTTCAAAGCAAACAACACAAAAGGAGCGGCTCAGCCTCTCAAGAGAGGCTGTGGCCGGAGCCACCTATGTTTTGAGTCCATTGGTATGGCAATCAAGAATTATCCTGGGTCCATGACCGAAACCTCTTTGAAGCACAAGCACCATCAACAATGGCTAAAGTGAAAGAGTTGATCGTTTTATGCATAAAGGGGGGAGGGAGAGTTCATTGAGAGAACAACACTCCCCCTATGTCCATGCCTACACCTAAACTAGACATCACATTGAGTGTGGTGGGGGTTGCACGGGTTCAAGTCACATTGCTCAAATCAATGATATTTAGCTCATGCCTTAACTCACAAATCTTGCTTCATCCAAGGCTTCGAAAATATCTGCAAGGTTATCATGAGTGTTGACATACTTGAGCTCGATCTCCCTCGCCTAATGTGATCCCGGATGAAGTGATACCGAATCTCAATGTGCTTCGCCTTGAAGTGTTGCACCAGTTGAGAGAAATCTTGATGGCACTTTCATTATCACACCAAAGAGGCACTTTGTCACAATTGACACCGCACTTCTTTAAAGTTTGCCTCATCCATAGGAGTTGAGCACAGCAACCACCACGCCAAATACCCGCTTCGTGGACTAGAGAGACACACAACTTTGCTTTTGGAAGACCAACTTACCAAAGAGCAACCAAGAATTGGTAAGTGGATTCCTATCCACTTTGTCTTCACCAATCGAATCCGTAAATCCTTCAAGCTTGAAGTTTGCTCCTCTTGGTACCATAAGCCAAAGTTTGGGGTATGAGCCAAATATCAAAGATTCGCTTGACCGCCACATAGTGACTTTCCTTGGCGCGCTTGAAACCATGCACACATACCCACACTCAACATGATATCCGGCTAGATGCACAAAGGTAAAGCAAAGATCCAATCATGGAGTGATATACCTTTTGATCCACCGCTTACCATTGGGATCAATGTCAAGTTGGCACTTGTGGCATTGGTGTAGTAGCCTTGACATCACTTAGCTTGAATCTTTGAGCATGTCTTGAGTGTATTTGGTTTGTTGATGATGGTTCCTTCTTTTCTTTGTTTGATATCGAAACCAGGAAGAACTTCAACTCCCATCGAAGACATCTTGAACATGGAGGTCATGAGAGCGGCAAATTCTCATTGAAAGCTTTGTTAGAGAACCAAAGATAATATCATCAAGGGTAACAAGGATGCATTACTGAGTGGTACGCAATCCGTCTTGAAGGTCATGTTGCTAGACAACAATGAACCTCGAGCTATGGAGAAGCATGGTGGGCCCAAATTCGACAAATGGTTAGAAGCCATGAAATCCGAGATAGGATCCATGTATCGGACAAAGCATGGACTTTTGGTGGACTTGCCGATGAGCGGCAAGCCATTGAGATGAATGGATCTTTAAGAAGAAGACGGACGTGGACGGTAATGTCACCGTCTATGAAGCTCGACTTGTATGAAGAGTTTTTCACAAGTTCAAGGAGTTGACTACGATGAGATTTTCTCATCCGTAGCGATGCTTAAGTCCGCGGAATCATGTTAGCACGAGCTGCATTTATGAAATCGCGATGGATGTCAAAATGAGTTTCCTTACCGTTTAGTAAGGAAAGGTTGTATGTGATACAATCGAAAGTTTTGTCGATCCTAAGGATGCTAAAAGGTATGCTAGCTCTAGCGATCCTTCCATGGACCTGGAGTAAGCATCTCGAGTTGGAATGTGCACTTTGATAAGATGATCAAAGACTTTAGGTTTATACAAAGTTTATGAGAAACTTGTATTTCCAAAGAAGTGAGTGGAGCACTATAGAATTTCTGATGAGTATATGTTGTTGACATATTGATGATCAAAAATGATGTAGAATTTCTAGAAAGCATATAGGGTTATTTGAAAGGTGTTTTTCAAATAGAAAACCTGGATTAAGCTACTTGAACATTGAGCATCAAGATCTATAAGGATAGATCAAAAACGCTTAATGGTACTTTCAAATGAGCATATACTTGACATGATCTTGAAAGTGTTCAAGATGGATCACCAAAGAAGGAGTTCTTGCCCGAGATGTAAGGTATGAAGTTAAGACTTAAAGCTCGACCACGGCAGAAAAGAGAGAAAGGACGAAGGTCGCCCCTATGCTTTAGACGAGGCTCTATAGTATGCTATGCCGTGTCCGACCGAAGTGTGCCTTGCCATGAATCATCAAGGTACAAGAATGATCCAGAACGGATCATTGATAGTCAAACTATCCTTAGAGGAATAAGGATATGTTTCTCGATTATGGAGGTGATAAAGAGTTCGATGTAAAGGGTTATGTCGATGAAGCTTTAACACCTATCCGAATGACTCGAGTAGCAAACCGGATACGATAGTGGAGCAACCATTTGGAATAGCTTCAAGTGGAGCGTGGAAGCAACATTTACAATATGACATAGAGAATTGCTATACATACGGATCTGAATGTTCGAATTCGCTGACTAAAACCTCTCTCACAAGCAAAACATGATCAAACCCCATAACTCATTGAGTCTTAATCACATGATGATGTGAACTAGTTTAATGACACTAGTATACTTTTGGATGTTGGTCACATGGCGATGTGACCTATCGTGTTAATCACATGATGATGTGAACTAGATTATTGACTCTAGTGCAAGTGGGAGACTGTTGGAAATATGCCCTAGAGGCAAATAAATTAGTTATTATTATATTTCCTTGTTCATGATAATCGTTATTATCCATGCTATAATTGTATTGATAGGAAACTCGATACATGTGTGGGTACATAGACAACACCAAGTCCCTAGTAAGCCTCTAGATGGCTAGCTCGTTGATCAATAGATGGTTACGGTTTCCGACCATGGACATTGGATGTCGTTGATAACGGATCACATCATTAGGAGAATGATGTGATGGACAAGACCCAATCCTAAGCCTAGCACAAAGATCGTAGTTTGTATGCTAAAGCTTTTCTAATGTCAAGTATCATTTCCTTAGACCATGAGATTGTGCAACTCCGGATACCGTAGGAATGCTTTGGTGTACCAAACGTCACAACGAATCGGGTGGCTATAAAGGTGCACTAGTATCTCCGAAAGTGTCTTGGGTTGGCACGTAATCGAGATGGATTTGTCACCCGTAAACGGAGAGGTATCTTCGGCCCACTCGGTAGGACATCATCATAATGTGCACAATGTGACCAAGGGGTTGATCACGGGATGATGTGTTACGGAACGAGTAAAGAGACTTGCCGTAACGAGATTGAACAAGGTATCGGTATACCGACGATCAATCTCGGCAAGTATAATACCGCTAGACAAAGGGAATTGAATACGGGATTGATTGAGTCCTTGACATCGTGGTTCATCC
>JAHIAM010003387.1:0-23552 GCA_021605205.1 Aegilops longissima | reverse complement strand
CGGGCCGGATCTTCTCGTGTTTAATTGCCTTTTCACCCATTGTCGATCGTCTTTTCTTTCTTGTTTTTGCATAAACCAACGCCTTTGTGGCAGAACTAGGCGGTTTAAACCGCGCTGCGCCAAGGAGGAGGAGGCAAGGCGGCCGAGAGCGTGACCGCCAGCCAAGGAGTTAATGACGCGGACTTCACAAGGCGTGTTTTCAAAAGCAATGGACAACGACCACCGCCGAAGTTCGTGACGAGCGCCGGTCAGTCGAGAAGAAGGCTCGACCGACGGCTATAGCGATATCGAGGACATGATCAATGGTAAGTCGCTTTTCAGTATGGTCGCCATCGCCGGAAGCGGCTTGCTTCAAATATTTTCATTTTGTGCAGAGTTTTCTCGCTAATCCATCGCCGCTGCCAGCTGCCGAGGCACGCCGCCAGCCAGCCGCCGAGGCACGCCGCGACGAAGCGGAGGAGCGGCGCGGAGATCGCACTAACGCGCCTCGGACCTCAACGAGCAGCTTCTCCCCATCCAATCACGCTTCACCGCTCATCAATGTTGCGCCGCTCGCAGCGGCCGAGCCCTGTGTGTTGTCCGCCCGCCGGGTTAACATTCCGCTGCACTTCAAACGGATCGCCGACCGCCGAGGTGGCACTGGCCGCCTTGAGGCGGAAAGGCTTCGCCCGGGTGGGTGCTCGCAGGCATTAGAATTCGCCAAAGCTTGGTAACTGGCTGACCTCACCAGCTGGCCACTTTTCCGCGGGAAGCTATCCGTGAGTTGGCGGCAGTAAGGCAAAGCTCACCAGCGGTAAAGGGCGACGCCGAGTACACCAACACCGGACAACTTCATCCCCGAGCTGGATGAGGAGGGTGCCGAACTGCCACTAACCGGTTTGGTCCGAACCGCTGATGGCAATGACTGATGGAGGAGATAGCCTCCGCGACAGGCTAAGGCGAGGAGAGCGAGGATGCATGAAGACGACGCGCCGAGGGCGAGCAGACGCACCAACGCCGCCTCAATCGCTCGTTGCGAGCTGCGGCAGATCCGGCTGGCCGTCACGGAGGCTTACTGCCGGAGATTCACCAGCGGTTACTTCCACAGTACCGCACCGCCGACTCCATTAGGCCCACGGACCGCCCTCCGCCTAGGGCAATAGTTTTATCTTTCCTTTGTAGTTTGTTCAAGAATACTTGTTAATCCTGACAATTCCACCACTGGTGTAGCGACTGCACTTCAAACAATTCGATTCGTGTCAGTGTCATCCTGATCAAGAATGCCGACACCACAAAGACTTGAGGATTTATAACAGAGTATCAATCACACACTTTTACAATCGAATGTCTCAAGAGAGAACTTAATAAAATTAATATGGCTTAAGGCCATCTAATACGATAACAATGGAAGGCTTGGAAGAATAAGCGAGTCCATCAACTCCAACGGCATCAATCGAGTATAGAACCACGACTCCATGCACCTTACTGCTGTCAAAAGTCTCAAGAATATGAACGTTGCAGCCCGAAAACGGGTCAAGACTTGGAATATGCTAGCAATGTAACACGAGAGAATAATGGAATAATAAGCTTACTACATGCATATATGGCTGGTGGAAAGCTCTATGGTTACAGCTTTATGTAAAGCCAATTTTTTCCCTACTACAAAGTAATAAATTTATTTAACTATCATGGTGGTTGTTAAACATTGAGAATGGTTGAAGATTCTCAATCCCAATTAAAAGTACTCTAAAAACCCAACAATATTAATTAGAAGTAACATGATGAGATTCATGATATCCAAGTACTAGATACTCAAGATGGCCATAACCGAGGACACGGCTAACCATGATTAGTTTATACACTGCAGAGGTTTATGACTTTTCCCCACAAGACTCGATCACCTCGCTGGATTTCTGACTACATGATGTTTGAGAAACGGATGACCGAGACATAGTCTTCGTAAGCACTAGCACCTATGTGGGTAGACCGCACACCTACTTTCCCTCGCATCTGCTAGTCTACCCGTAAGAGTTCCTACAACTTAATCAACTATGCCAGAGCCTATAATGGCGTGTGGCTGCACACGGAAGTTTCTAGTTTGAATAATCATGATCCTTTGAGCCTGGTGGCGGTCCCAAGAAATACAGTAAGTCCCGATGGAAACCAGCTTGCCTAATCCACCCAGATGTGTTTGTTGCCACCTTAAATAAACCATTAAATAACAATCTACATCTGTCATGGATACACTCACCCAATCCACATCAACTAGCATAGCATGGCATAATAAGCAAACGAGAAGTAACTCCCAAGGGTTTGATAATAAAATGTAATAGGTACTACCTCAATCTACTTACTAAACCCACAATTTAATTAGATCCTAATCATGCAAGTGTTTGAGGATAGATCTAATGCATAAAACTGTATGAGAAGAGGTATGATCAAAGTGTTACTTGCCTGCCGATGATCCACTAAACCTAGAGACTCAAGTAACAAAGAAGCGACCCGGTATTCCATCACATAAACAAACAAGCATACAATAAGTACTCATCTAATGCACAGGTAAAACTTAAATAGATCTAACCAGATAGTTCAACTTAAGAACTCCGTTTGCAAAAAGAATCAAATCAAACGAAACAACGAAAGTCAAACTATGGAAGAAAACAATTCGCTTACTAATCTGGATCTAAGTCAAATTTCAAAGAAGCAAAAACTTGTTTAAGTAGATTATTCGAAATAGGGTTTCGAGATGAAACTCAGGCGCTGAATCACTCGATTCGATAAACGAGCTAAAAGTTATACTAAAACGAAAATCGATCAAGAATCGCGATCGTAAAAATGCGTTAAATCCAGAAAAGAAAAACGACGAACGGTTAACGAATGGACGCTCGTTAACTAAACTAATATGGAGAACGCTCCTTTAACGAACTAACGAACTAACGCTCTAATTAACCTAAACCGAAAAACCGAAAACTTAAAAACCGAAAATAAACCAATAAAACCCGGTTTTTAAGAAAACCGTGGCACGCGGATCGAGGCGGCGTAACTCTGCTGGCGGGTAAGGAGCACTTGACCTTGGAGCTTGAGAATTAGACTTGTTACGATAGCTTGGGTTGGGTGGGTGGGAAGATCCACGGCCACCTGAGTTCTTCTGCTGGTAAGGCGGCGGAGCGGAGGAGGAAGGTAAAACTTCTGCTGCTTAGCTGCCACTTGAGAGGACGAAGAGGACTGAATGCATCCTGATTCTCTTCTTAGAAGCCTCACATTTGAGCTGGGCAGCTTCTTGCTTGAGTGCCATGTTGTAGAAATCATCATACTTATCTGGCTCAAACAGCACAAGAGGTAATTGCAGATCTTCTCTCGGACCACCTCTGAATTGATAGATCATACTCTTTTCATCGATGCGTCTTGCTTAGCAAAACAAGCGAGCTTACAGGCTGGATATTGTATTGATAGACAGACATGTTGCCTTGCTTGAGATTGCGGAACTCCTCACGCTTGCTCTCAACAACACTTTTGAATGTGATGAGCTCAAAATCACGGCGGAACTCATCCTGTAATGACACGACCTCCTCTGGAATCTTTGTATTCTTGGTACCACTCAGCAGCTTGATCCTTGAGTTGAAGCGATGCAAACTTGACAAAGTCCTCGTGTGCGACATTGCTACAGTCAAAGTGCTTGCAGATGTCCACTAACCAATCATCGGCGTCTGTGGCCTCAACACGAAACCCGAAAGACTTGGCTGATTAGCGAGGCCCGATCGAGAGTAGCAAAGTGTGGCTGATTGTTGCGTTGACCTTGATTTCCTTGATTGCCTTGCCCTGATACGTTCTTGCAAGAGCTGCAAAATCATCGAGCATTGGCATTGGTGGCTGCCATGATAGCTTGCCGAGCCTCCGGAGGCGGAGGTGGAGGTGGAGGTGGAGGTTCGACTGATCCCCATCATTGCGATCCGGATTCGACGCGCGTTGGCGGAGCCATCTGGAGAGGGTGACATCCGTTAGTCCTTTGATAGACAAATTGATAAGTAGAATCAGCGGATAGAAATTGCAACATATAGTCTTCACAATAAACATTCGAACAAGAATGAGCGAATGAATTCAAAGTTAATCATCACCGTCCATTAAGGTGAGAAGCCACTTAGATAAAGATATGGAAACAACATCATCTTAGAAACAATTCGAATATCACAACTGAAAACAAAAGGTTGGCTTCTAGAATGAGCGGAACAAACACATGATAGAATTTAGCCCAAAGTGTTAGTGGTGGGGCCCACACGGACCTGACGTATAGCGGGCGTCACGAATGACTAACAAGGCGTCCCGAATCAGCATAGCCAAGGATTCTTTAAGGCGTCTCGCGACCACTATAAATCGACCGTGAATGGGCGGACCACTGAGCGTTGAACCCCAATCTCAAATCATACATCATCGGAAAGAATATCACGTAAGCTACTAGAATTCCCACCTATAAACTCCGAAACTTTCTGGTTATGCAATCTGGTGTTGGGGATACAGGGGACACAAAATATATCACCCAAACTAACAATACCTAGATCCATTGTATCCATCCGTCAACACATAACCAAGAAATCCTCGAAATCGTGTACCTCGACCTTGAAAAACATCCGTTATACAAGTCATGGCAATACTCCCTTTTCGCCTCGATCTTGGGCTATCGGGGTTATCTCACCAACAACTGCACAAAAGAGATTTCGATGTCGGCAAAACTCAGGTATTCGAGCTGCAGCGATAAAATTGTGGCGACAACACCTCGGAGCTCAACTCCCGGACACTGCCACAACCCCTAAATGTCGGGAGGCACCAAGAACAATGTTCTCGTCACAAAACCATCGAGCGATTCCAAGATACCCACGTGATCCTAAAATTTTTTAGTGAAATTTGAGGAGAGAGAGTCAAAACTCTCGTCGGGAGACCTCACAGAGCTGCGAAGGACCGGGAAGTAAAAAGAATCCTACTCTCCGATATATATAATCCTAAGACTCAAAACATTTTCCATTCTAGACTCAACAACGCATGACAAACAATCAAGTAGGGGCTCCTAAGTCGGGAAGGCTCGATTACCAACATAGCGCCCCGATGCGGCTATATCTCCCGTGTCGAGGCACGACTTAGAGCATAACCGCATTGAAAGCAATGTCATAAGTGAGGTAATCTTCACACAACCCATGTAATAATTAAGGAAAGAGATACATAGTTGGCTTACGATCGCCACTTCACACAGTACATAAATAAACATCCATCATTGAGTACACTCAAGGTCCGACTACGGAACCAAAATAAAAGAAGATACCCCAAATGCTACACAGATCCCGAATCGTCCCAACTGGGCACCACTCTGATCATCGGGAAAAGACACATAATAACGACCACGTTCCTCGTTGAACTCCCACTTGAGCTCGGTTGAATCACCTGCCTGGCCTCATCGGAACACGCAACTGTTTTGGAAGCATCATGTGAGTCACGGGGACTCAGCAATCTCACACCCGAGATCAAGACTATTTAAGCTTATAGGAAGGACAGAGTAGTAAAGTGGAGCTGCAGCAAGCGACTAGCATATATGGTGGCTACTTATAAAGAGAGCGAGAAGAGGAGCAAAGCACGGTCGTGAAGCTAGTAGCGATCAAGAAGTGATCTGAACTACTTACGTCGGACATAACTCCAACACCGTGTTCACTTCCGGACTCCCGAGAAGAGACCATCACGGTTACACCTTGATTGATGTGTATTTTATTTGAGGTCAACTTTGGGTTTTCTACAACCGGACATTAACAAATTCCCATCTGCCTCATAACATGCGGCACGGCTTTGAAAGATATTACCTGCGGGGTGTCCCAACAGCCCATTATAAGCTCTCACGGTCAGCGAAGGATATTCCTTCTACCGGAAGACCGATCAATCTCGGAATCCCGGACTACAAGATATTTCGACAGCAATAAAACAAGACCAGCAAAGCCGCCCGAATGTGCCGACAAATCCCGATAGGAGCTGCACATATCTCGTTCTCGAGGCACACGGATTGTCCAAACTTCCGATAGGCCAGCTCGAGTTGCCCACGATGGCCACCGGCGGCTGACAGTTTGGACCAGCACTCGAAGGAGAACGGCCGGGGTTAAAATAAAGATGACCCTCGGGCTCGCGAAAACCGGGGAAAAGGCTTAGGCGGCAAATGGTAAAACCAAAGTTGGGCCTTCTTTGGGCGAGTCTTATTCAAAGCGAACTGTCAAGGGGTCCCATAAATCACCCAACCATGTAAGGAGCATAAAATCAAGGAACATAACACGGTATGACGGAAACTAGGGTGGCAAGAGTGGAACAAAACACCAGGCATAAGGCCGAGCCTTCCACCCTTTACCAAATATATAGATGTATTAAAATATAGCAGATATATATAATGTGATATCCCCAACAAGTAATCATGTTCCAAAAAGGAACAACATCTCCATGTTCCAACAAGGAACAAACCTCAGCTTCACCTGCAACTAGCAACGCTATAAGAGGGCTGAGCAAAGCGGTAACATAGCCAATCAACGGTTTGCTAGGAAAGGATGGTTAGGGGCTGACATGGCAATATGGGTGGCATGATATAGCAAGTGGTAGGCATCGCAGCATAGGCATAGCAAAAGAGCGAGCAACTAGCATAGCAAAGATCGAAGTGATTTCGAGGGTATGGTCATCTTGCCTGCAATGTTCTCAGAGTTGTCGAAAGCTTGATCCTCGTAAGCGTTCTCAACAGGTTCCTCGTTCACGTACTCGTCTCCCGACTCTACCCAAAGCAACAACACAAACAAAGGAACCACAATAAATCACGGTGCAATGCACAATCAACATGATGCAAAACATGACATGATATGCGAGATGCAATATGCAATGCGTATGTGCGCTCCGGAAGGTAAATGATGATCCAGGCATCAACTTGGCAAACCAAGCATGCCACTGGAAAGATGAGAGGATTTCGGTTGAAATCGATATAAAGATCACCGGAAACGGATGCACGGTTTGGAAATGACAAGCAAAACAAGAATGGCGCAAATCTGCCATTAACAGCATGATGCCACTTAGCAAGCAACAATTAATTAAGCTACTGCACCCAAATGTACCAACAAAGTACATGGCAGTGATCTACACAAGATGCTCGACAAAAGATGAGCACTGAGCTACGGCTAGTTCACATCATAACAGGTTCAAACAAGCATGGCAAAAGTGCACAAAATATCAGGCTGGACATGGCAAAAACAGCATCAGGTTGCAATGTTCAGAGCAGCAAAACTATATGCTACAGGACCTTAAAATAGCAAAACATGGCATGGCATGAATGTACTCAAAGCCTAGAACAAAAGTCCCTTACTGACCATAAGCCAAAAAGGATTAGAAAATATAGTAACACCCATGTCAATATTGAAAGTCTCGTTAACAGATTCAGCAACATGACATGTCAAAAACTGATAACGAGTAGGCATGTTAACAAGCTCAATGCACTCACTACAGAGCCTTATATGAAAAACTAAGCATACATACATCAAGAAGACATGACATAGAAGACATATATGGCAAGAACAATAACATAGCATAAATGGATCAACCACAACAAGCTAGGCAAAATTGAATAACATGTATACAATCTGCCAGGAAACATTTGGTAGCAAAAGTAGAGCTCGATTGACTCAAGCTATGGCACTCCATAATTGCAAACAAAGGCATGGATGGATAGAGCAAGACATGTTTTACAAACACCCTTACTGAAGTATCTCAAAACATGCATAGATCCCTCGGTATCATCAAGTTAACATGGCATCAAAATCAGCTAAACAGGGCTGAAAATCAGCAACATCAGGACACCTACTTTGCATGCTTGTGCTAGTCACCACATAGATCACAAAAATACATGGCATACACCCCTGGAAAGATGGCATGGCATTTTACAAAACACATGTAGGACTCAAATTCATAGGGTGCACACAATAATTATGGCAAAAATAACAAAAGTGCAAGTTCTGATAAAAATCAGAAACTAACATCACATAGCACTCTTCTAACAGCATTTCGGGCACCAAGATAAGCTCAAATGAAAATGATGCAATGGAATGAAATGATCTACTCTTCAAGACGAACATTTTGACATATTATACGCGCAAAATGGACATACAGATGCAAAGATATACCACTTCGAAAAATGCACAAAATAACAATAGATGCAAAACTTAGAGAAAATGAAGGGGAGAGAGAAGTCAACGGCGGGATTCCCGAGGCCGGCCGGATCGGATCGGATCAGGCGCCAGCTGGGGCTGCCCATGAGCTCGCCGGAAAGGCGGCCGAGGGGGGCCGGCAAAGAGTCAGCAGTCGGGCAGCCAGCCGATGGCCGGCGATGGCCGGCCCGGCCGAGAGCGCCAGGCGAGGGCCTTGTGGCCCGGGAAGCAGCGGCCAGGCAGGCGGCCTTCGGGCAGGAGGCGGGCAGCCCGGCGGCGGCGGCGCTCGCTGGGCCCTTCTGGCCCCATGGCCGTGCGCCGAGCCAGCGGTGGGCGCCCGGGTGGCGGCGTGGCGCCCGCGATTAACCCGGCGGGCGGGCGGACGCGTCCGCTCGCCCGGACGTGTCCGGCAGCGGAGGAAAAATCGCTAGGGTTTCGGGGAATGATCCGGTTTGGGGAGGTGTTTAAATAGGCATAGAGGAGCTAGGAGAGTCCAAATGAGGTGTAGTTTTACGCCCACGATCGTGATCGAGCGACGGAGAGCATGGAAGTGACTTAGATGGGTTATTGGGCTGTTTTGAAGGGGTGTTGGGCTGCAACTTAAAAGAGGCCTTTGCGAGAGTCGGTTAACCGTTGGAGTACCAAACAAGCTCAAATGACCCGACACTTGACCGGTGGTCTCGGTGGTATACCAAGGCCACTAGACAAATCTTGGTCCATTTCGAGAAGGTTTAGTACCCTTTGCGGAAAAATGTAAAAGGACGCCCGGGAGATAGGAGTGCGGATTGCAAAAGCGGACAACGGGAAAAATGCTCGGAATCATGAGACGAACACGTATGCAAATGCGATGCACATGATGACATAATATAAAATGCATGACACAGACAAAATGCAAAAAGGAGAAAACCCAACCACGGAGGGAATATCATATATCAATGCCGAAAATGGCAAGAGTTGGAGTTACAAATATGGAAAGTTACTTCCGGGGTGTTACATAAGCAGTATTAGTTCCCTTCTTATGAAAACACCTCGGTGTACAATTTGTCAGTAATACCTTGTTATTATTGTTGTTGACATTCCGGTAACCACCGATGGATGAGAACTTTGCCTATTGGTCCGCCTCGTTCAACGAGCAGGAAAATGGTTCTCTTTGTCCCTCGCCCTTGGTACCAACGTAGTTGGCAACATAACTGACAGTCTATCATCTGGCATGCCTTGCTATCGGCCCCCTTTCTACTTTTAACCCACATGGTGGGCCCATAACCCACAGTTCCACAGGATCGGAACTGACTCTCTGTATATCTTTGATTCGAAATATTCTTGCATTTGGCTTCAGATCATTTCACGAGCCTCCTTTAGAGAGATGATCTATTCGGTGCTCTGAACCCCCCTTCTCACACTCTTTTCGGTATCGATCGTTTGTCCATTAGCTTGAAACTTCCTATTGTACCCTCATATTTTGCTCTCGATGTTTTCTTAAGTTTCAACTCGAGAGGTACATCTCCACTTTCCTTGAATTGTTCACAAGATAATTAACCTATAAGGGTCAATTATCCGAAGTTACTCTTTACTTCCCCACTTAAATCTCGGGCGAGATTTCTTGTAATGGAGGAGATTTGTAACACCCGGTGTCATGCTCTGATAACCTTGTGATTAAGCTAATATTTTTCCAAACAGTGCTTAATCACCTTTGATTCAAATCTCATTTGAAATTCCACTTTGGAATCAAATTCAATTTGCAAGTGATTTTGAAGTTGCACAAAAGTTGCTGCAAAATAGTCCATCGTTTAGTAAAAATTCCATAACAAATGATTGTTAAGGAAAACAACATCACCTCAAGCTAAGATGGACTATAGCAAATTAAAAGCAGTGCCAACTCAACAAATTAATTGTTTTCCATCTTTTGCAAATTCCATCTTATTCAAATTTCTTCCAAACTTTTTGTGGCTGTGTAAAACATTTCATTGTAATTATGTGGCCAAGTCCCACATTTCTGAGAATCCTTTTGACAGCTCCAAAAATTTGCAAAGCATTCTGTAAAAGAAAGGAAATAGAAATGCCAAAAAAGAAGGAAAAGGAACACCACAGGCGAGCCAGCCAGCCAGCCCGACCCACTCCCCTCCTCGGTCGACCTCCTGTTCCCCATTGGGAGTCGCTTCTGAGGCGCCCGTCGGCCCAGCTCGACGGCGTCGGCGAGTGGATAAGAGGCCGCGCCTGTGTGTTCTCTCCCTTCCCCCGGAACCCTAGCCACCCACTACCCCCAAGCCCCCCTCTTTTCCCCGGGCGAATCCTAGCCGCCTCTCCTTCCTCTCCCCCGTGCTGCGACCTCCTCTGCTCGCCCCGCCCGAGCGGCACCTCGCCATGCCGCCTCCACAGACGCGGCCACCGTCCTCTCCAAGCCCTGAGACCGCGACCAGGAGGACAGCCACCGTCAACTTCGTCCATCCCGTGCATCAAATTGAGTGGATCCGCACCGAATCGCCGCCATCGAGCTCGCCCTCGAACTTCTGCACCGACGGCCGCCGCTGTCGATTCGCCCTGCTCCGCCCCACCCCCCGGCTTCCCCGAGCTCGTACACGACCTCCAAGTGAGCCCTGCCTGTTCCCCCTTCACCTCCCCCTTGTTCCTTGTCTCGATTGGTTGCCATAGATGCCCCCGCGCATTGTTGTTCGCCATGGACGGAGGCCGGCTCCCCGAGCATGCTCGCGCCCGCTCTGCCATGCGCATGCTGCCTGCTGCCGCGCCTGCCACAGCCACCCAGCAGCTCGCCCGCCTTGCCCCTTCGCCCCTGCTTCTCCTCCGTGCCACTTGCCCGCCCACCACAGCCACCCCAGCAGCTGCAGCATTGGCTGCGTCCATGCCGGAGGCAGCGCACCCGCCCTCCTACTCCGCCGGCCGTTGATGGCCATGGGCTCGCCCTCGCCGCCCTCGGCTAGCCCTACCGCTAGTCCGGCCGGCGCGCCGTGGCTGCCGGCGCCTTGTGCCATTGTGAGCCCGGCCCGTGAAGCCACCGGCCTCTGCACAGGCGGCCTGATCGATTATTGGGGATAACCCCCTCCGACACTAACCCACTCCTAACAGCTCAGCGACCCGTGGGCCCAAGGCCACTAACAATCTGAGGCAATAACTTATTTTAATAAAAAACTATTAAAGTATGTGTCACTTACACACGGCCCCACCAGTCAGTTTGACTAGTCAACAATCAACTGTTGATGCCGACATAGACTCTTGACTCAGCCCCTCCTGGACCCACTTGTCAACCTGTGTACACTTTTGTGTACACGATGTTGTGTGCACTTAGCAATTTCGCATTTGTTTTGGATTAAAATTAATTCCTATTCATAAATAAAACTTTGAAAAATAATAGAAAATAAACTGTAGCTCAGATGAAAATGTTTTCTATATGAAAGTTTCTCAGAAAAATCCAACGAATCCGAATACGTGGTCCGTTCATATGTCACATGCCCCTAGCATGCTGAACATGGAACTTTCCCCCTCTTTTCCTTTGTCCGGAATCCACCTAACGTCGGGAATTCACCCTCGGATGTTTCCCCCCTTCGTCTGCAACATGTAGTACCGCGTTAGAGCACGCTTAGCGCTACGTATCGTCATGTCATGCTTAGTGTTACCTCTGTTTGCTATGTATTTACTATTTATTCCCCATCTTCTCTCCGGTAGACCCTGAGGCCGCTGATGCCCCGGTGATCGACTACGTCGTCGACAACGACCCCTCCTTGCCAGAGCAACCAGGCAAGCCCCCCATTTGATCATCCCGATATCGCCCATTCCATTCTCTCATGCTTGCATTAGATTTTGCTACTGTTATTGATTGCTCCTATTCTGATGCATAGCCTATTTTTGTACCTGTTGTTTTACCTTACCTGCTTATCCTAAACTGCTTAGTATAGGTTGGTTAGAGATCCACCGGTGACCCCCACTTTGTCCCGACTGCCCCGCTGGATTATCAGAAGACCCGATCAACGGGATCGAAGACCAGGCCCCGACACCGCACATCACTTCCCCTTAGTTGCTCGACACTACTAGGTTACTATCGAGTACCGAGGGTGAGACCTCTACATCACTTCTGATATTAACCCTGTAGTATAGCTATCCGATTAAGTGGTCATCAAGGGTGATTTCCTCTTTAACCACTTCCGATCTGAGTGCAGTCGTGCAACCGCTCAAGTGTGAACCTCGGGTGAATCCTCTTACGTTCACCTTGATGACTACATCAGTGGAATTCACGGGGTGATTCCTCGGGTTTTCCTTGATGTTTAGACACACAGTTACTATGATTACTATGACTTTACACTAAGCCATGTTACTAAAGGCGGGCCGACCACGAGGGTACCCGCGAGCTTAATTGCAGTGATGTGGAGTCGGGTTGACACGGAGGTGCCCGCGAGATAAATCGAGGCGTGGCGGCATTCCTAGCCCTTGCTGCTAGTCCTCGAGATGGGGCAGCGGGGTCACATCTTTCGTGAGTCTCTTGCTTGTTACCGCGTTCCTAATCCACTATGATTTGGATATTTGATCCGAGGGCCTCGGCTGATAGCACTAACCATCACGTGGGCATAGTATGGGCGTTCTGCGTCGTATACATCAGCGAAGCTTAATAGGCGTCGGCGGCGGCGGCGCTGCGCGGGTTCGGCTAACGTGGCGCTGCCTTGTTGAAGGAGGTAGCTAGGTCTGCTCACCGGCCGCCCACATAGCGTCAGGGAGTTCGGGGAGATGGCCCATGACCCCAGGGGCATAGGTTTAGTCGGCGTCTGGCCTCTCTATTAAGCCTAGGTCGGCTTGCGGCGTATTGTTTGGCGAGGCGGGCATGACCCTAGAAAGTGTGTCGGCGGAGTTAAGCGGCGTGGTGGGTAAGTTGGTGCATCCCTGCAGGAAGAAAACATCTATCGATAGCCTGTCCTCTGATAGCGGACACTTGGAGTTGTCTCGATCGATACAACTAGAACTGGATACTTGTGATGAGAATTGGATGGTGATGAGAACTGGATTGTGATGATAACCGGATAGTATGGCTATGGGATGCCTTTCTCGCGGGAGTCGAGAAAGGATCTCCGCCGAGGTTGATAACACTTCTACTACTTACTTTATGCTACTCTACTCCCTCCGGTTCTTTGCAAGATGGTGGTTTCTGAAGATGCTAGTCTTGATAGGACTAAACCTTCTCTCTATTTTGGCATTTCTGCAGCCCAGTCCACATATACATCCTCCCTTTGATAATGTTGCATATGTAGTGTAGATCCTTGCTTGCGAGTACTTTGGATGAGTACTCACGGTTGCTTTGCTTCCTTGTTTCCCCCTTTCTTCTTCTTTCCGGTTGATGCAACCAGATGTCGGAGCCCAGGAGCCAGATGCCACCGTCGATGCCGACTACTACGTGAAGACCGCCGACGACCAAGAGTAGTTAGGAGGCTCCCAGGCAGGAGGCCTTGCCTTTTCGATCGTTGCTACTTTTGTGCTAGCCTTCTTAAGGCAAACTTGTCTAACTTATGTCTGTACTCAGATATTGTTGCTTCCGCTGACTCTGGTGTATTCGATCTGATGTATTCAAGCCCTCGAGGCCCCTGGCTTGTAATATAAAGCTTGTATTATTTTAATTTGTGTCTAGAGTTGTGTTGTGATATCTTCCCATGAGTCCTTGATCTTGATCGTACACATTTGCGTGTATGATTAGTGTACGATTGAATCGAGGGCGTCACACCTACCCCCTAGGGGTACAAAGGTAATTGGGTCGGGTGTGGGACCCGGCTGTCAGTGTCTATGGTCGTCGGCTTCTCCGCCGGCAGCTGGGGCCTGCCGCCTGGTGGGACCCGCCGGCTGTCTCTTACTTGGCTGACAGGCCGCACCCACCGCTGGCGGGTCTTGCCGGCTGCATACTACTGTAGCCGAGCGGCTGATGATGCTTGCTTTGTCGGGGAAGGCGTGGCTACAGTCCTGCCGCCTGGTGGGCGTTCACTGTAGCCATTCCACTCTCTTCCGATTAATGGCTCATGAACTTGAGGAGGGAGGGGCGCTGATCGTGATCGGCCTCTTCCCGAGCCGACTGGTCGGAGGCTGCCGCCTACGCTTCTCACGGACAGGTGGGGCCCGTCGTTGGTGGGCGGTACCGACAATCCGTCGTGGGAACATGTCCTTCTTTGCCATGGGTGATGTCATGGGCCGCGTGGTAACAGTGCCGCGCCGGGCGGGGGATGTCCGTCCAGTACGCCGCACTATAGCCACGTTCCACCCTGGATTCGGGGGTGGCAGGCTGCACTGTAGCCATGCCCATCTTATCATCATAATGTGGGTGCTAACTTTAAGGGCACGGGGGCCGCTTGCTAGGAGTCGGCCTCTCTAAAGGCCGCCTGCTAGGAGTCGGCCCTCTTCGAGGCTGCCTATCAGAGTCCGCCAGCCTTCGGCAGCCTGCCGATTGGACCAGCCGGCCTCAAGAAGGCGGCGCCGTCCTGATGCTTGAGGCGCGCGGCCCGATGTCTGAAATACCGGGGAGACGATGAGGCTACCCATGGTCATTACTCTGACGATGAGTCCACGGCGATGGCGCATTGCGGCTGAAAGGGAGAGAAGCCTCATTAGCTTCCTACTCCGAGTTGTCGGCAATCATGCTTCGTCCGTCTTCTGAGGCGCCGACAGCTAGGAGTCGGCCGGGACCAGGCGGGCCGCATGGTGTTTCGAAATGTAGGCGGGAGCGGTGGCGCTGGCGGTGCCGAACCGGCCGCTGCTACCTGCATGCCAAGTGGCGCCAACCTGCCGGGCGGGCCTGCTAGCCCACACGCGTGAATCCGGTGCTGCCGAGGCGAACGGTTAGGATTCCGCGGCGCAGTAACTGCTCGCCGTTTCTGCGTGGTAAACTTTGGGGCGTTGGGTGGTGGGCGCAGTTAATCCCACGTCCCCCACGTTCTCGCCCCCACGGCTTCGCCGCCTGGGGCTATAAGTAGGGGAGACAAGGGGGGCGGCAAGCGCACGCGCCCCCTACTCTCCCTTCGCCTCTTTCTTCCTCCTTCATTTCTTCACCGCCGCAGCGCTCCTGCCTCTCTGCCGAAACGCCACCGTAGCTCGTCGTCGCCAAGCCTTTCCCTCCCGCGGTGCTGCCGCTCTTCCGCAGGTTCGCTCGCTCTTTGCTGCGTCGTGCTTCCTTCGACCTTCAAGTTCTCATGGCGCACGACAAGGAGAACTCCGGTGCTTGGGACGGATCCATGGTCCACGAGGATCACCTCGACTTCCTCCCCAACACGCGGCGGTTGCCCGACGCAGGCTATGTAGAGGTGCGCGTCCCGCCAGCGAAAGAGATCCTGCCAGCGTCGAAAGACGGCGAACGTGTCATCTTTCGGTCAAACTTTATTCGTGGCTTCGGCCTACCGGCCAACGGCTTTCTCCGCTCCTTCCTCCAATTGTATCACCTCCAGCCTCACCACCTCACACCAAACACGGTGGTGCTGCTGTCGGTCTTTGCTACACTCTGCGGGGGCTACCTCGGTATCCTCCCACCCTCGAGCTCTGGGGCGAGTTCTTCTACACCAAGCTTGTGGTTGCCGCCAAGGACACGCCGGCTTAGTGCGGAGCATTCGTCAAGGTCGACGGCCTTACGGGGCAGGAACTGCTTCCCGCCCATCAGCTTGACACAATCGGTCAAGCTGTGGCAAAAATCTTACTTTTACGCCAATAACGTCCACCCGACAGCCGACTTTGTCAACCTGCTGGCTTACATAGCCGGCCCAGCGGTGCGTACTCCGGTGCACCATGACCGCAGGAAGTGAGGGCTGCAAGCTCGTCAGCCCCTAACACAGAGGCCACCAGCCGCGCCCCACCAGAATGGACACCTGGGGGCGGCACGGTTGTCCCGAACACAGCCGCGCAAGACGTCCGGGCCCTTCTCCAAGCCCAGGGCACCGCCCTTCATGAGTACATGAAGGCGTTCGTGGTGACGCAAACTGCCATACGGGTACACGAAGGCCTTTGTTTTTTAATTCTTGACTTTGTAATCTTCCGCGGGGGCGCGTCAGCGTACTCACTGGGTGTAGTCCCCGAGTTCCGGGCCGGCTGCTAAGCAGGCGACCTGGAAATTTCAGGTAGGTTCGAGTGCTGACTTGCTTTCTCTTATTATGGTCTTCCTTGTAGGACTACCACAACATCCGTGCGGCCGCCTTCAACTCCCATATCCAGCAGCTAGCCAAGCGGAACGCCGACTTGGTTGAGAGCCGGAGTAAGCACTCCATCTTCTTTCTCATGCGGGGGCGCGTCAACGCACCCGCTAGGTGTAGTCCCCGAGATTCGGGCCGACTACTGAACAGTCGGGCCGGATCTTCTCGGTGTTTAATTGCCTTTTCACTGATTGTCGACTGTCTTTTCTTTCTTGTTTTTGCATAAACCAACACCGCCTTGTGGCAGGAACTAGGCGAAGCCTAAACCGCGCTGCGCGCCAAGGAGGAGGAGTGCAGCAAGGCGGCTGAGGAGCGTGACCGCCTAGCCAAGGAGTTGGCTGACAAGGCGGACCTCCACAAGGCGGCTCTTCAAAAAGCAATGGACAACGAGACCAGCCTCCTGGCCGAGTTCGAGACAGAGCGCTCTGGCTGGGTCGAGGAGAAGAAGGCTCTGACCGACGGCTATAGCGACATCGAGGACATGATCAATGGTAAGTCGCTTCTTCCTTTGCATGGTCGCCGACTGCTGGTGAAGTCGGCTTCTTGCTTCAAATATTTTCATTTTGTGCAGAGTTTTCCCTGGCCAATCCATCGCCGCCGGCCAGGCCGTCGAGGCACGCCGCCGGCCAGGCCGTCGAGGCACGCCGCGACGAGCGGAGGAGCGAAGGCGTGGAGATCGCACCCAACGCGCCCCGGACCCTCAACGAGCAGCTTCTCCCCATCCAATCACGCCTTCAGCCGGCTCACTGAATGTTGCGCCGTCTGCAGCGCGCCGGAGCCCAGGTGTTGTCCGCCCTCCGGCCCGAAGCCAACATTCCGCGCACCCCCAAACGGACTGCCGACTGGCTGGAGGTGGCAGCTGGCCGTCTTGAGGCGTGGAAAGGCTTCTCGGCCTGGGTGGGTGCTCGCAGGGCATTAGAATTCGTCAAAGCTTGGTAACTCGGGCTGGACCTCGACCAGCTGGCCACTTTTCCGCAGGAAGCTATCCGTGAGTTGGCGGCAGTGGCAGCAAAGCTCACTCAGCGTGCAGTGGCGATCGCCGAGTACACCAACACCGACAACTTCATCCCTGAGCTGGATGAGGAGGGTGCCGAACTGCCAGCTAACTGGTTTGGTCTGAACCGGCTGATGGCAATGACTCGATGGAGGAGATAGCCTCCAGCGACGAAGGCGAAGGCGAGGAGAGCGAGGATGGCGAAGACGACGCGCCGGAGGGCGGAGCAGACGACCAACGTCAGCTCAATCGTGCCTCAAGTTGCGAGCTGCGTGCAGATCCGTCGGCTGCTGCCGGAGGCGACCAAGCGGAGATTCACCAGGCGGCTACTCCACCAGCCGGCACCGCCGACTCCACCAGCCTGCCGGACCTGCCTGCTGCTCCTCTGGCCTAGGCAGCCAGTTTTATCTTTCCTTCTTTGTAGTTTGTTCTGAAGAATACTTGTTAATCCGCACAATTCCACCCACTGGGTGTAGCGACCAGACCTCAAACAGTCGATCTACGTGCTCGATGTCATCCTGGATCGATGTCTTGACACCACACACGATACTCGGAGGATTTATAACAGAGTATCAATCACACACTTCTTACAATCGAATGTCTCAAGAGAGAACTTAATAAAAATTAATATGGCTTAAGGCCATCTAATACGATAACAGCGGAAGGCTTGGAAGAATAAGCGAGTCCATCAACTCCAACGGCATCACGAGTATAGAACCACGACCTATGCACCTTACTAAATAAATGCGAAAAGTACGCAACATGAAGCGTTGCAGCCAGCAGGTCAACACTTGGAATATGCTAGCAATGTAACACGTAGAGAATAATGGAATAATAAGCCTATACTACATGCATATATGGCTGGTGGAAAGCTCTATGGTTACAGTTTTGCGTAAAGCCAATTTTTCCCTACTACAAAGTAATAAATTTATTTAACTATCATGGTGGTTGTTAAACATTGAGAATGGTTGACAGCATTCTCAATCCCAATTAAAAAGTACTCATTAAAAACCCAACAATATTAATTAGAAGTAACATGATGAGATTCACATGATATCCAAGTACTAGATACTCAAGATGGCCATAACCGAGGACACGGCTAACCATGATTAGTTTATACACTCTGCAGAGGTTTGCGCACTTTTCCCCACAAGACTCGATCACCTCCGTTGGATTTCTCGCACTACATGATGTTTGAGAAACGGATGACCGAGACATAGTCTTTCAGAAGCACTAGCACCTTACATGTGGGTAGACCGGTACACCTACTTTCCCCTGCATCTGCTAGTCTACCCGTAAGAGTTCCCACAACTTAATCAACTATGCCAGAGCCCATAATGGCGTGTGGCTGCACACGGAAGTTTCTAGTTTGAATAATCTCATGATCCTTTTGAGCACAGGTGGCGGTCCGAAGAAATCAGAGCAAGTCTGATGGAAACCAGTTGCCTCAATCCACCCAGATGTGTGTTTAAGTTGCCACCTTAAATAAACCATTAAATAACAATCTTACATCTGTCATGGATACACTCACCCAATCCACATCAACTAGCATAGCATGGCATAATAAGCAAACGTAGAAGTAACTCCCAAGGGTTTGATAATAAAACAGGTAACAGGTACTACCTCAATCTACTTACCAAAACCCACAATTTAATTAGATCCTAATCATGCAAGTGTTTGAGGATAGATCTAATGCATAAAAACTGGGTATGAGAAGAGGTATGATCAAAGTGTTACTTGCCTTGCTGATGATCCACGAAACCTAGAGACTCGAAGTAACAGGCGGCGCACTCCGGGTATTCCATCGCAGACAAACAAACAAGCATACAATAAGTACTCATCTAATGCACAGGTAAAACTTAAATAGATCTAACCAGATAGTTCAACTTAAGAACTCCGGTTTGCAAAAAGAATCAAATCAAACGAAACAACGAAAGTCAAACGGCGGAAGAAAACAGCTCCGTTTTACTAATCTGGATCTAAGTCAAATTTCAAAGAAGCAAAAACTTGTTTAAGTAGATTATTCGGAAATAGGGTTTCGAGATGAAACTCTAGGCGCTTGAATCGCCTGATTCCGATAAACGAGCGAAAAGTTATACTAAAACGAAAATCGGATCAAGAATCGCGATCAGAAAAATCGCGGGTTAAATCCGAGAAAAAGAAAAACGACGAACGGGTTAACGAATGGACGTTCGTTAACTAAACTAATATGGAGAACGCGTTCGTTTAAACGAACTAACGAACTAACGTTCGTTAATTAACCTAAACCGAAAAAAACCGAAAACTTAAAAAAACCGAAAATAAACCGAAATAAAAACCGCCCGGTTTTTTTAAGAAAAACGGTGTACAGCGGATCGGTATTGGCGAACCTCGGCGGCGGAGGTCCGGCGAGTCCGTGGCGTGTGGCCATGGCAATGGCGGGTCGGCGCTAGGGTTAGGGTTACCCGGTGGCTCGGGTGGGCTGGGCGCGCCGGCGGCTATTTAAAAGTGCCCCGAGCGAGTCCCGCTCGAACGCACGCCCAAAGGCGGTTCGTTTTTTTTTAATAATTACGCGCAGAAAAAAAATAAAAAAGAAATACTAAACGAACTCCAAAATTCCCGAAATAAATTTTCCCCGGCTTCTAAAATCAAGCCGGACAAGATGAACTTTTATTTGGGGCCTAAATGCAATTTTGAAAAACGCGCATTTTTCCTAAATTCAAATAAAAAAGCGAAAAACTCCAAAATAAAATCTTATTTGATTTTACTATTAAATCTTCATTATTTCTTTATTTTGGGAAAGTCATTTTATTCCCTCTCTCATATTTTGATAGTAGAAATAATTGAGGATAAAATAATTAAAATCAAATGATCCTATTTTCAAAATTTGAGACAACTCAAATATGAAAATAACGAAATCCCCAACTCTCTCCGTGGGTCCTTGAGTTGTGTAGAATTTCTAGGATCGAGCAAAAATGCAACGAAAAATATGATATGCAATGATGCTCTATGTATAACATTCCAAATTGAAAATTTGGGATGTTACAAACCTACCTATAAGATGAATCTAGCCCTCGAGATTCGGGTTAACTAGAAAATAGGTGAGGGTGGTCCTTAAGAAAATCTTCCTCTCGCTCCCAGGTGGCTTCGTCCTCAGTGTGGTGGCTCCACTGAACTTTGCAAAACTTAATGACCTTGCTGCGGGTGACTCGGCTGGCATACTCCAAAATCTTAACTGGTTTCTCCTCATAGGTCAAATCATCATTCAACTGAATCACCTCTAGTGGCACAGTATCTCTCAGTGGTATATCAGCCATCTCTGCGTGACACTTCTTCAACTGAGAAACATGAAACACATCATGGACTCCTGACAATCCCTCGGGTAATTCCAACTTGTACGCAACTTCTCCCATGCGTTCCAAAACACGATAAGGTCCTACAAATCGGGGTGCTAACTTTCCCTTAAGTCCAAAACGCTTAACTCCTCGAAGCGGCGATACTCGAAGATAAACTCTGTCTCCGACTTTGTATTCTGTCTCCTTGCGTTTTGCATCCGCATAGCTTTTCTGTCTTGACTGGGCTACCTTGAGCCTATCGCGAATCAACTTTACTTTCCGTTCAGACTCCTTAATCAAATCCGGTCCAAACAACTGGCGGTCTCCAACTTCATCCCACAACAACGGTGTCCTGCACCTCCTTCCGTACAAGGCTTCGAAAGGGGCCATCTTCAAACTGGATTGATAACTGTTGTTGTAAGAAAACTCCGCATATGGCAAGTTGTCATCCCAACTTGATCCATAATCCAAAGCACAAGCTCTAAGCATATCCTCCAAAATCTGCTTGACTCTCTCGGTTTGTCCATCTGTCTGTGGATGAAAAGCTGTGCTAAACTCTAGCCTGGTTCCCAAAGTTTCGTGCAACTGCTTCCAGAACTTTGAGGTAAATTGGGTTCCTCTTTCTGATACGATACTCCTCGGAACTCCATGCAAGCATACAATCCTGGTCATGTATATCTTAGCCAATTTGGCACTGCTATAGGTAGTCTTTACTTGAATGAAATGAGCTACCTTCGTCAAACGATCGACTACAACCCAAATTGAGTCATAGCCTGAACGAGTCCTGGGCAATCCCGTGATGAAATCCATACCTAGTTTATGCCACTTCCATTCGGGTATAGGCAATGGCTGTAACAATCCTGCTGGTTTCTGATGTTCTGCCTTCACCCTCTGACATACATCACAAACTGCTACATACTCTTCAATATCCTTCTTCATTCCGGTCCACCAGAAAGTATTCTTCAAATCCAAATACATCTTGGTATTTCCTGCGTGAATCGAATATGGTGAATCATGTGCCTCTTGTAGAATCAACTTCCTGATCTCCCGGTCATTGGGCACATAAACACGGTCTTCAAACCATAGGGTATCGTGCTCATCTTCACGAAATCCCTTAGCCTTTCCTTCGCTCATTTTCTCCTTTATAGAGGCAATCTCTTTGTCAGTCTTCTGAGCTTCCCTGATCTTGTCCATCAAAGTTGACTGAATCTCCAATGCTGCTACATAGCCTATCAAAACTATTTCCAAAGATAGCTCTCGAAGATCCTCGCCTAACTCCTTTGGTATTTCTCCCTTCATTAGTGTGTTGACGTGACTCTTACGGCTCAACGCGTCTGCTACAACGTTAGCCTTTCCGGGGTGATAATGTAATCTCATATCGTAATCTTTGATGAGTTCCAACCATCTCCTCTTCCTGAGATTTAGCTCCTTCTGCGTGAAGATGTACTTCAAACTCTTGTGATCCATATACACTTCACAATGGTTCCCAATGAGGAAATGTCTCCATGTTTTCAACGCATGCACTACGGCTGCTAACTCCAAATCATGAGTAGCATAAGTTAGCTCATGAGGCTTAAGCTGTAGTGACCCATACGAAACAACTCTTCCCTCCTGCATAAGCATTGCTCCAAGCCCTCGACGTGAAGCGTCGTGATACACCTCATAATCCTTGGTCTGATCTGGCAGGATTAACACTGGTGAGGTAACCAAACGTTTCTTCAACTCTTGGAAACTAGCTTCACACTCCTCAGTCCAAATGAACTTGGTATCCTTCTTCAACAATTCTGTCATAGGCTTCGCAATCCTTGAGAAATTCTCAATAAATCTCCGGTAGTTCCTGCGAGTCCAAGGAAACTCCAGATCTCTCCAACTATTGTTGGCGCTTCCCAGTTTGTTACAGTGATGACTTTAGTTGGGTCTACTGCTATACCTTCTCCGGATATAACAAGTCCAAGAAATCCAACTTCCTTCAACCAAAACTCACACTTGCTGAACTTGGCATATAATGGTGTTCTCTGAGCTTCTCGAGTACCAAACGCAAATGCTCCTTATGTTCCTCTTCATTCTTCGAGTAAACCAAAATATCATCAATGAACACCACGACGAACTTATCCAAAAACTCCATAAACACTTTGTTCATCATGTTCATAAAAGAGGCAGGTGCGTTAGTCAGACCAAATGACATAACGGTATACTCATACAGCCCGTACTTGGTGGTAAAAGCCGTCTTAGGTATATCCTGCTCTCGAATCTTCAACTGATGGTACCCTGATCACAAATCAATCTTGGAAAACACCTTAGCTCCTTGCAATTGATCAAACAAGTCATTGATCATCGGTAGTGGGTACTTGTTCTTGATGGTCACTTCATTCAATCCGCGATAATCAACAACCATTCTTAATGATCCATCCTTCTTCTCTACTAGAAGTACTTGTGATCCCCAAGGCGAAGAACTTGGGCGAATAAAACCTTTATCCAGTAACTCCTTAATCCGCTTCTTAATTTCCTCCAAATCTTGGGCTGGCATCATATACGGTCTCTTAGATATCGGCCAAGTGCCTGGCAATAGTTCAATCAGAAACTCAATGTCCCTATCCGGTGGCATGCCTGAAAACTCTTGTGGAAATACATCGGGGAAATCCCTTACCACTGGTACTTCCTCCTGCACAACTCCTGATAAGGAATTTACATGTGCCCTTCTCGGCTCATGCCGTGATACATACTTGATTCTCCTTCCTTCTGGTGTCGTAAGAAAAATTGTCTTACTGGCGCAATCGGTCTTTCCTCCATACATCGACAACCAATCCATACCAAGAATTACATCCAAACCTTGGGATTCCAATATAATTAAATCCGTTGGGAAAACATGCCTCCCTATACTTAATGGCACTTGAAAACATCCTTG
>JAHIAM010003386.1:0-119997 GCA_021605205.1 Aegilops longissima | reverse complement strand
TGACAAAACCGGTATCATCATAGATGTGGTGAGCTTCTACTTCTATGACAAGAAATCATGATGGAAAATGGGCTTCTCCTGGGCGGGCGGAGACGCAGCTGCATGACATTCTTTGGGCCGTCCATGATGTAAAAAAACCGTAGTAGAAGCGAGGCGAGGAAAATTTTGGGAGTTGCAGTTACGGTGGGAGATCGGGGCGAGCGATGCGCGTTTCTCGTAGTACACGTGCGGCGTTGGCTCTAATCGAACCCGAAGCGGCGTTGGGCTCGCGAACCCGGCGATTGCCAGACCGAGCTACTGGCGTTATTGAACCCGGCGATCAATCGATGGTGTTAATGAAACCGATCAAGCGATTCATTCAGCCGGATTCGGGTTCGGCAGACCCTTAAGGTTGAACACCGGGGTGCACGCGAGATCAACCCTCCACCGTCTCGCTCCTCGCCCGAATCGCTGGGACCTAAACTACTAAATGGAACAAAGACAAGAGACACAAGATTTATCTTGGTTCAGGCCACCATTGTGGTGTAATACCCTACTCCGTGTGTGTGGTGTGGTAGATTGCCTCTTGGGCTGATGAGGAACAATACAAGGAAGAACAGTCTCGAGGGTGCATTCTTGGCGAGTGCGATGAACTGCTAGGTGGGGTTCGATCGCTCTAGCTATTGGGTTTCTTGATGAGGATTCGGCTCCTCCTTCTCTCCCTATTCGAGCACCCCTCGCTCGAGTGTGGCTACTCCTATTTATGGGCGAAGGCCTGGGCCTCTTCCCAAATATTGAGCGGGAAGGGCGCCCGACAATTAGCCATTTGAAGGGGAACAACGGGTACACTTATCCCGACTAAAGTTGGTCCTCGCTGCCAAAACTCTGGTGATGACCTTTGCTTGGGCTCCACATGACTCCATTCCAGCCGTTGGGCTGGTCTTGGTCTTGTTGCACGAAACGGATGCCTTTGCTTGATGCTCTCGCTGCGCTTGCTCCCTTTGCACCAAAGAGGAAAGGAGGGGCGCTCGCGGGCTGGCGCCTCGCTGGCGCCCTTGGTCGCCATGGCTTGCGTCATGGGCACCTCGCGAGGTACCCTGCCTTGAACTCTCGTCCTCCTCATGAGCCAGCTGGACGAGGCCGTGCCCGAGGAAGCTCCTTGTCGTCCGCCCAGCATGAGGCTGGCCCCTCGCGAGGTCTTGAGCTTGTGTTGATGAAGATGGGCCTTGCTGGGCCTCCTTCTTGCCACGCCGCAGGCGCAGCGAGCAAGTCAGGGACCCCGTTCCCGAAGCGCCGACAGTAGCCCCGGCCCACAGCACGCCCGAACAGCGAGCAGAGAGGCGAAAGGGCAAGTCTGAAGCGTCATGAGCCCTAACAGCTCATGCGACCTTAGGCGCCAGCGTGGCGATTGATTAGACGCATGTCGGACTTCTTCCCATGATGCCTTGGTAACCGCCGGATTCGACAAGTCCTGCATGCGAGTCGGTCATGATTACCGGTGATCGTGGAGGCCGATGGTTGGCCTTCGCCGCCTATAAGTACGGAACGACGCGCGCCCTTCCAGTCCATCCTTTCTTGTCTCTCCTTCTTCTCCATGGCTCCATCCAGGAAGTTCTCGGCCGCAGAGAAGGGGAAGGGCCATCAGGTCGAGTCTTCCTCCCCTCCGCCTAAGCATGGTCGAGGTCGCCCTCGCAAGCATCCCGTGGCCTCCACGGCGGTCCCCCGCGGCCGTGGGGGAGGCTCTCAGCATGGCGACGAGCGGCTGCCCATGGTCGGAGGGCGTGCCCCGGTCGCGCGTCCCCCGAGGCCGCGCCTCCATGCTGCTGAAGCGCTGCCAGAGTTCATGGTGAGGGCGGAGGAGCCGTCCGGCGTCCGGCTTCAGCTCCGTGCTTCCTCTGGGTGAGCTCCCAGTGGCACCTGGGTGGCCTCTGGCTCAGGCGGATGGCTGCTGCAGCCGGGCCGTGGGCTTCTCCGAGGTCTCTCTCTGAGGAATCTGTTCTGACCATGGTGGCGGGCGTTCGCTCTGTAGCGTGGTCTTGCTGCCGGTGCTCCCGCACTTCAAGTCTGACGGCGACGCCACCCTCTACGTGAGGGTGTTCGGGAAGACGGTCGCCGTGGGGTGCTGCCACGAAGGCGACGACGCGGCGAGGCTCAGCCCAGCGTGGATGGAGAGGGCAGCAGCTGGCGGTGGTGATGCCGTGACTCCTCACGCTTCACCAGCTCTTCCGCTGGTGGTGATTCTTCCAGCCCGCGGCGGCACCCCACGCCCGCGCGCTGCAGGGGTGGCAGCGGGTCCGCTTGCCGCCGCGCCTGATGAAGCGAGAGGAGTCCGCCTGAGCTCGGGCGGCTCGAGCCTTCAAGAGGGCGGCACAGGCGTGCTTCATCTACTTTTGTCCTTTTCCTTTCTTTTCTCCTGCGCAAAAGGCAACAATGTGTGGCCCGTGGGGCGCGTTTAGGTTAACGCCGTTAATTATTGTACTGCTTTTGTTATCCTCGATCTTCGTTCCTTTACATTTATCGCCCATTCGCAAGTGAACTCCAGCCGTGGCATGGGCGACCGATCCAGGCCCGTGTTCACGTTGTGCTGCCCGTGAGGCATGGTCGGAGGGTGCTCGGTGTGGACCGGGGCCGTGAAAACTTGAGCGATAGGGGTAGGAGCAGCTCGCGAGGGCTCCCGAGGCTTACGCCTCGCGAGTCCCCACGCAAGAGAAATTGAGGCGGAGAGGCGAAAAAGATCGAAGAACCACGGACCAAAAGATGGCGATAGTTTGATAAAAACTCCAAATGGGAATAACTAGTCAACTGCAGAAGCAAATGAAAAAGCCGCGTCCGGCACCTAGTCTAGTCTTGACGTCTTCTCACCAGTAGCAGACTAAGTGCTTCCAGGGCGTGGGAGGGAGCCCCAGGGCTGAGGCGGCACTCCTGAGACTCAGGGCGTGTACAACCCCAACTCATTATTACGTGAGAGTGTCACGGGCGGCGAGCTTCACAGGCGTTGGCCCTCTTCACAGGCTCGGGCCTTTCTTACGGGAAGCGAAGCTTCACGGCGTTAGCCCTCTTCACGGGCTCGGGCCCTTTCGAGCAGCGACAGCTTCTGGCGTTCGCCTTCTTCCATGAGCTCTGGGCCTTTCTCGAAAAAGATGAGCTTCACAGGCATTCGCCTTCTTCACAGGCACTGGGCCTTTTCCAAAGAGAATGGGCTCCACATGCATTCGCCTTCCTCACAGGCACTGGGCCTTTTCCAAAGAGAATGAGCTTCACATGCATTCACCTTCTTCACAGGCACTGGGCCTTTTCCAAAGAGAATGAGCTTCACAGGCATTCGCCTTCTTCACAGGCACTGGGACTTTTCCAAAGAGAATGAGCTTCACAGGCATTCGCCTTCTTCACAGGCACTGGGCCTTTTCCAAAGAGAATGAGCTTCACAGGCATTCGCCTTCTTCACAGGCACTGGGTCTTTTCCAAAGAGAACGAGCTTCACAGGCATTCGCCTTCTTTACAGGCACTGGGCCTTATCTTCGAGTGTGTTCCTGCAAATTTGGCGGATGCGGTGCTCACGTCTTGGGTCCGGCTCTCGGGCTGGTCTCAAATGTCGGCGGGCAAGCCAGGTCGCGATGCCATGGACAAGACCAGAGGTGAGGGCCGGAGAGCGGTAGGAGCCACGAGTCGTGATGCTCGGGCACCCCCTTTAACGTGCAAGATTCCGTTACCTGGGAAAAGGCACCAAATAACAAGCATGGTTGGCGAGAGCATAATCCTAAGGAAAACGTAAGAAGGATACATGCATTTGGGACAGGCCCGAGCGGCTTGGGGATGATGCAGCCAGGGCGCCCAACAGATAGGCTAATGACATGAAATAAAGGGATACATGCCGCAGGGCGGACCCACGCTGCCCAGGGAATAATGCAGCCACAGAAGGCGCTCCCAGGAAACAAAACTTAAAGATGTCACTGGTGATGTTGGGGATGAAGGGGTGTTGGTCTAGCAGACTCGGTGGCTGCGGAGCCGATCCTCACGAGCCCCGGGCCCGGGGGCCTCGGGAGGCTCCCGGGCGCAGGCGGCTCCTCGGCCATCTCCATCTCCGCCAGGGCTGCGGCGTGCCTGACCTCTTGAGCCTCCAGGATGGCCCTCATGAGACGCTGGTGCGCAGCTGCCGTGTTTGGCAGGCCTTAAGGCATGCACACGTAGCTGTGGGGCGGACCCTCGCAACTTCCCACTCGCGAGGGCCAGAGGCGCTCTTGAGACGTGGCTCGGTTGAGCCCTGGTATGTCGATGCAGACGCGCAGCCCACCATCCTCGCCTGGATGGGGGGCCACATCGGGTAGGCGGCGGCTGCCCCTCATGACCCTTGACTCTTGTAGCTCCTGAATGGCCTTGCTGATGAACTCCTGAGGGCTCGGCCCTCCTTGCCTTGCTCCTGCTTGCGGGAAACGTGCTTCGAAGCACGCCTCCACGTGGTGCCCAAGCGCCTCCCTCATGACCTTGGCGAGGTCGGCGGCCCTCTAGGGGAGAGCCCCAGCCCGGCTGAGGAGGCGCCGCGCCTTTCTATCTGCGATGGAAGGCTCCCCCTGGCGGGCGCGGGCCTGAGGGGCTGCCTCTTGAGGCCGGGCGGTGATGTCTTCTTCTTCTTGGAGTGCGGCCTCGTGAGGCCTCCTGCTGATGTGGTGCAGGTCTTCTAGCGATGCAGCTGAAAGGCTCGCTCGAGGAGCACACTGCGTCTCTCTCTTCAAAGGGCACCGTGATGACCCCGCCGCTTCCTGGCATCTTGAGGATGTTGTAGCCATGGTGGGTTCTGACCATGAATTTGGCCAGCCTAGGGTACCTGAGGATGGCGTTGTATGGCGGCGAATGTGGGCGTCGAAGTCGATGAGCTCGGTCGCGGTAGTTGTCGCGAGCCCCTCAAGGTGGCAGGAAGGCGGACCTGCCCGATCGGGTCGTGGAGCCGTCGGTGACTCGGAGAAAGGCTTGGTTGGCTGAAGCTGACTGTAAGGCACTTGAAGATTGTTGAATGTTTCCACAGACGGGGCGTTGAGTCCTGCCCGCCGTCGATGAGGGTCTTGGTGACCAGCATGTTCGCGATGATTGGGGAACAAAGCATCGGAGAACTCCGCTGTGGCCGCGCTTGAGCTGATCCGCTGAGCTGAGCGTGATGGCGCACGCCGACCACGGAGAGGGCGCGGCCTCGAGCTTGGGGAGGACTGCATTCACTTCATCGGGCGAACTGCTTGAAGATGCGCCGAGAGGCTGGGCTTGAGCTCCGCCCAGATGCAAAGCGATCGCCGCGGTTCTGAAGCCCCAGCCCCTCGTCCCGATGACGGTCTTCAATCTTCTTGGCGGCGGCGGCAGCGGAGGGAGGCCTGCGTTCCCCTGCGGGTGATCCTCGAGAGGCTAATCCCTCCAGCCTCCCTCACGAGGCGGGTCTTGCCAACGGTCCTCGCGAGGTTGGTCGCGCCACCCTTGGCGCGGGCCGCGGTCTTCCCAGCGTCCTGCATTCCTTCCCCCTCCTCGGCCGTGGCCCAGTCAAGCGCTCGGGGCGTCTGCCGACCCTTCCTTCGCGAACGGCCCGGAGCTCTTGGAATTCATTGGTGTTGTGGGTGTGGAGGTCGTGGTACACGCAGTACCGACTGCCCTTGGAGGACTCGGGCTGATCTACGCCTCGCTTGGTGTGCGGTTCGGCGCAGAGTGCGGCAGCCCCTTGCGCTTCACGTCCTTGGCCTTGGACTTCTTTTCTTGGGATCGCGGCAGGCAGCTCGAGGAGGAGAGGCACCTCCTCAGCCCTAGCGCACTTGGTCGCCAAGTTGAACAGCTCGAGGAGGTGCACATATCTTCATGCATCGCCAGCCCTCCTTCATCTTAACGTCGCGCCGCCGCCGGAGAAGGCGTAGATGATGGCCTCCTCCGTTACCACAGGGATCTTGGTAGCGCGTGTTGAAGCGCTGGATGTACTTTTGCGGGGTTTCCCCAGTTGCTGCTTGATCTGGCGCATGTCGCTCACGGTGGTTGGCGGTCGCGAGTACCACGGAAGTTGGCTATGAAGCGGTACGCATCTCGGCCAGAAGAGATCGTGCACAGGGCCGTCGAGAGCAGTGCGGGCTCCGTCCTTGAGTGCGAAAACCAGTTCGCCATGACCTTTTCATCCCCGTTGGCAGCCTCGATGCCCAGCTCGTAGAGCTGGAGGAACTCCGTAGGGTCAGCCGTGCCGTCATGGCGAGGAGGCAGGTCTGGCTTGAACTTGGCGGGCCACGCGACGCTGCGCATCTCGGAGGTGAAGGCGCGGCAGCCCGCCGTGGCCGCGGGGGGCCTCGGACGACAGAGAGCTTGGTATTGCAGGCCTCCCTGCGCCGCGGCTGGTGGCAGCGCAGGGTCTTGACGTGCTGGAGTGGGGAGCGCTCGGGCAGCTTCTTGTGGGCGAGGAACTTCTTGACAGCTCTGCTCTTGCTGCGCCGGCGCTGGCGGAGCGGTTCCTCCTGGGGCCAAGCCTTGGGGCTGTGGCGCCTTCTTGAGGAGGCGGCCGAGGTGCCCCGAGCTTCATCGCCAGCGGCGCGGGTGTGGTGCAGCGAGACGGACGGTGTGGGCGCCTCTGCAGCGCGGACGAGCTCGGCGACTTCGGTCGAGCCATTCTTTGTAGAGCGTTGTCGATGGGGCGATAGCGCAGAGCTCGCGTTGCCGCGATGAGTGCAGCTCGGGCCTCCATGGCTGCGCTGGGCGCGTGTGACGAAAGAACCAGCGGGGTGGCGAAGGCGTGGCGGTGCGGCCGTCCCGCCTCATGGGCGGGTCTTTGGGGCGATGCTTGCTGCTCATTCCCGCGCCGGGCGGTGGCGGCATTGACGGTAGGTGACGGGGAACGACGAGGGCGCCAGCCGACGGGGCTGTCTGGGCGACATGGGACGAAAGGCAGATTCCAGCGCACCCCTACCTGGCGCGCCAAATGTCGGATTTCAGGTTCCGGCAGACCCTTAAGGTTCGAACACTGGGGTGCGCGTGGAGATCCAACCCTCCACCGTCTCGCTCCTCGCCGAATCGCTGGGACCTAAACTACTAAGTGGAACAGCACAAGAGACACAAGATTTATACTGGTTCAGGCCACCACTGTGGTGTAATACCCTACTCAAGTGTGTGTGGTGTGGTAGATTGCCTCTTGGGCTAATGAGGAACAATACAAGGAAGAACAGCCTCGCGAGGGTCTGTTCTTGGCGGGTGCGATGAACTGCTAGGTGGGGTTCAGTCGCTCTAGCTACTGGTTTCTTGATGAGGATTCGGCTCCTCCCTTCTCTCCCTCTTCCAGATGCCCCTCGCTCTGAGTGTGGCTACTCCTATTTATGGGCGAAGGCCCTGGGCCTCTTCCCAAATATTGAGCGGGAAGGGCGCCAACAATTGGCCATTTTGAAGGGGAACAGCGGGTACACTTATCCTGACTAAAGTTGGTCCTCGCCTGCCAAAGGCTCTGGTGATGACGCCTGCTTGGGCTCCACAATGACTCCATTCCAGCCGTTGGGCTGGTCTTGGTCTTGTTGCACCGAAACGGATGCCTTTGCTTGATGCTCTCGCCTGCGCTTGTTCCCTTTGTACCAAAGAGGAAAGGAGGACGCTGCTGGGGTGGGCGCCGATCGGGCGCCCTTGGTCGTCATGGCTTATGTCATGGGCACCTCGCGAGGTACCACAGCTTGAACTCTTCGCCTCCTCATGAGCCAACTGACGAGGCCGTGCTCGAGAAGCTCCTTGTCGTCCGCCTCAGCGAGGCTTGGCCCCTCGCGAGGGTCTTGAGCTTGCGTTGATGAAGATGGGCCGTCTTGGGCCTCCTTGAGAGCCACGCCGCAGCCGCAGGCAGAAAGTCTGGGACCCCGTTCCCGAACGCCGACACCTTCGCCATCGCTGCTAATCAAGCCGATCGATGCTACCTTAGGGATGAGCAGTGAGTGTTGCGGGGGGTTGCATGAACAGATGGCGGTGGCGTTGCCTCCGGATGAACAGGACCCGTGGTGTGTAGGGCTGGATGAGCGAGAGACGGTGGAGGGTGGCCGTGGAGGGGTGGTTGAACAGACCCGTGGTGTGGAGGGCTGGATGAACAGTAGATGGTGGAGGGGTGCCCGTGGAGGGGTGGTCGAACAGTAGCCAGTGGAGTAGCGCGCGGTGGAGGCTGGATGAACAGAAGCCCATGGAGGCTGGAGGAGGTCGACGGTGGAGATGAACAGTATCCCGTGGAGTCCCGTCTTGCGGTACGCCACACCCCTCCTGATGAACAGGACCCCCATTTCGACCGTAGCAGTCCAACACAAGTCCGTTTCGTCCGTTTTGCGGTATGCCACACCCCTCCCGATCAACATGACCCCCGTCTCGACCGTAGGAGGTCCGTTTCCTCCGTTTTGCGGTACGCCACACCCCTCCCGATCAACAGGACCCCCGTTTCGACCGTAGGAGGTCCGTTTCCTCCGTTTTGTGGTACGCCACACCCCTCCCGATCAACAGGACCCCGTTCCAGCGTGGCCGGTCGAACACAAGGCCGTTTCCTCCGTTCTGCGATACGCCAGGCCTCGTTTCCATCGCCTGTTCCGTCCAAGCCGGTTGGCTCCCACGCGTTCCGTTGCCTCCCGATGAACACAGCGCATTCCGTTGCCTCCCCATGAACACGACGCATTCCGTTGCCTCCCCATGAACACGACGACGACGCTGTTTCTCAGTTCCGACCCAGCCATGTACACGAGCCCTGGCCGTACGTATGCGCGAGTAGGCGTTTGAGACCCCGCCCGTATGTATACATACGTGGCCGTATTTTCTTTCTTGCACCCTGGCCGCTGTACGTACGTGTACATGCTACGTGCGCGCCTCTACTACGACACGTGCGCGCCTCTACATCGACCAGTATGTACATACACATTTGCGACCAGGATGACAACGCTATGTACGCTTCGACCAGGTGGGTCCCGACTGTCAGGCACTTCCTTGACTGCGAAGATGTAGCTGGTGGGTCCCAGCAGTCTGGGGGGCGAATAATTTTGTTTTTTTTGCCCAGACGCACTTCCTTGCATGCAAAGGTGTAGCTGGTGGGTCCCAGCAGTCAGGGGGCGAATCATTTTTTTTGCCCGGATGCGCTTCCTTGCGTGCGAAGATGAAGCTGGTGGGTCCCAACAGTCAGGGGCAAACGTTTTTTCCGCGAAATACAGTGGCCCGTCCGGTGGGTCCCAGCTGTCAGGTGGAGGAATCATTATTTTCCGCGTAATAAGGAGGCACTTCCTTGCTGCGGCCGTGGACCCAGCTGCCAGCCTCTCCACGCACAGTCCACGTCCGATGGAAGTCGTTCCTTGACCACGTTGACCAGGCCGCGCTGAGAGCACCACGGCGGTGGAGGACGGCGAAGCCTAGGAAGGGGACGACACGGAGCCGGGAAAGATGCGGCAGTGGAAGCCCGCGCGGAGAGGAGTACGAGGGTTCACTGGTTCGGCTGCGGTGTGAGGCTGCCATCGCTGCAGGGCCTGGCCAGCGGTGGGAATAGTAGGGGCGATGAGGCCTCCGGCAAACACACACCCGCCACGGAGGCAGGAGCATGCGGCACGACCGGCGCTGCTTTGGGCGGCTGGAGCAAGAAGACCAGAGGTTTAAGAAGCACTACGGCCGTTGGATGGACATCATACGGTCACTGGAGCTAGAATCGTTCATATTGACTAAGTTGACAAAGCCCTCTGTCCCCGTCAACTTAGTTGGCCCACAAGTCATCCTCCCACTATGGTGGGTCCCAACTAGCAGGGTGGGTATTCATTTTTTTGTGCATAATAAGGAGGCACTTCCTTGCGTGCGAAGATATAGCTGGTTGGTCCGACATGTCGGCGGGGGGAACGTTTTTTTCGTGAACACAGAGGCCCTTCCGGTGGGTTCCAGCTGTCAGGTGGAGGAATCATTATTTTGCGCATACAGTCCACGGCCGATGGATGTCATTTGTTGACCACGTTGACCAGGCCGCGCCGAGAGCACCATGGCGGTGGACAATGGCGAGGCCTAGGAAGGGAATGACACGGAGCCGGGGAAGACTCGGCAATGGTTGCCCACGATTGGGGAGTACGAGGTTTATTGGTCCGGCCGCCGTCGCCGGAAAATAACAGGAGGTGTGGGTGAGTAGAGGAATGGCCTGCCAGCAATGAAGTAGGGTGGGGCGGTGCGGCTGTGGCAAGCACAGCCGGCCACGGAGGCGGAGCAGCATTCCCACGGAGTTGGTTTGGGCGGCCGGAGCAAGAAGATCAGATATTGAAGAAGCAGACGGCCGTTGGATTAACATCCAATGGTCACTTTGCTGCTAGAATCGCTTAGGACTAAGTTGACAAAGCCAAAGTACACGTCAACCTAGTAGACCCACAAGTCAGCCTCCAAATCTGTCCCAAACAACATACAACCCGAAATTTCTAGCCAGATTCAAATTAATTTTAAATCTAAATATACCTTAATTTAAATTCAATGAAATTTTACCCGCACAAAAACAATGAAATTTAAAATATCAAAATCCGAAAGAAAACAGTATTTTGGAACTAATTGCCTGTTTGCTGTATTTTTTCATTTTACAGCCCATTTATTATTACTTATAGCCCATTTCTTATTACTTATAGCCCATTTCTTATTACTTATAGCCCATTTTCTGGGCAAAATGCATCCCTCCTCGTCTTGAAAGATTTCCGGCCCAGCAGGGCGTAGAAAAGCAAGTAGGTCTACGTTGGTTATTCTGCAAAAAAAAAATAGCTGGCTAGCCATTTTCAGAAAGGAAAAAAACAAACTGGGCTGGTCATGTGCTAAACATATGAAATAAAAGCACAGGCTAGACAGGCCACGGGTCCCGCACAACCCAGCTTGATACCCTTCTCCGTCCCTAAAATTACTGCAGCGTCATTGGGTCCCTCTCGTCATCCTCACCATGTACAGTCATCTCCTTATTCCTCTCGGTTGTTGACCATGTTGACAACACCAGAGGGCGGCGCCGCAGCGAGCGAACCAAGGCGGAGGACGATGGTGAGGCCTCGGACGGGAACGAACAGGAGCCGGGGAAGATCACAGCCAGCCGTGGGAGGCGGGAGCAGGCGGTCCCGCCGGCGCTGGTTTAGCTTTGGCGGCTCGAGGAAGAAGAGACTGAAGAAACGCGACAGACGTTGAATGTCAATCCAACGGTCAAGGTTGGCACAATCGTTTTTGACTAAGCGGACACCAAGTAGCATACTTTTTATATATAGGAAGAAAACTGCGAGGAAAATGCGTTCGTCTGCCGTCCTCCTCACAGGGAACGTTAGCCACATAAGTGACTAGCACCCTTGGTTTTCAACTGAGAGGTCTTGGGTTCGAGTCCGAGGAACTCTCAGTTTTTTCCTCCTTCCTTCCTCGCAAAAAAGGGGAAAGAAAATCAGAGACTTGGGAAGGCGTACAGAACACGAATCCAAACCTAGAATATGACTATATATGGTGCTATGCTACTCTGCAAGTAATGAAGCTGACATATCCAACGTTCGCTTCTCCTCTTCTCTACTTACTCTGCCTAGCATCTGAAGCTCTGGCCGCAGCAACCATGTCCACTGGCTGCTCGTCCACCTGCTCTTCAGCAGGCAACAACCAGATATGCGCCAAGTCGCCATCCGTACCATCGCCTGTGGGTCTCATCACACCCCCGCCGGCACGCGCACCGCAGCCGATTGCTCATCGCAACCCGCTGCCGTTGGTGTGGTGCCACTGCTGCAAATCACGCAGAGTCATCCGTCGCATCTCAACCACAATCCGCAACCCTGGCCGAGTCTTCTACAAATGCCCAAATCATGGGGTAATAATATGTTTAAGTGTTGTTCTGCTGCTTTAAGTTGCTGATTTTTTTTAATAGTTTGGTTGATGATCTTCCAATTTGATTTGTGCAAAAAAGGGAAGATTCGTGTGATTTGTATTTCTGGGAAGTTGCTGATGTGGGGGAATGCAACTACGCTGATTATTTGGTTAGCCGAGGAATCCCAATACCAGCAGGTTGGGGTGTTGGACAAGTAATCAAGGAACGGCGGAAGAGGAAGATCAGAGCGAAGGTTAAAGATGCAGTTCCTCGATCATGGCCAAGAAACAGCTGCTGAACGGCCTTGACAACAATGAGGAGATGAAAGAGCTTGTGAAGATAATGGGCAAAATCAATGTGCTCTGTAGGATGATTGTCTCTTTATTTGCAGTGTATGTAGCACTCATGATGTATTCAGTGGCTATGACATGAGCACTTTGCTGAAACTAGTAATGAATGAAACATGTGTAGCAGGCTCGGCGTAGTGTTGTGAACATCTAATGATTTCTATTAATGGAAATCAGGGGGTATCCACTTTTGATCATATAAATAAATAAATAGTAGAGGCCCTGTCGGGCCAGCTTTGTTCTCATTCGAAGACGCCGAGCAAATTGCAGTCCAACAACAAACTATGTCATCAAATTCAAGTTTCAGCCAAATATGAGTACAAGTAAACAACAATGTCATCATGTTTTAGTTGTCATACAATCACCAAAAACAAATCAGCATACATAACAAGTGATGTTATCATAGCAAAATACTAAATAACATGTTCATCAGGTTTCGGTTGTCATAGCAAACACAATTTCACATAGTAGATAAAAAACGTCTTCTGACAGGCAAATACGACAAAAGCAATGTAATCATCATCCGCAGCAGCAGCGTCAACATCTTCGCCATGTGTATCAGTCTGAATCGTAATTCCCCACGGTGTCATCTTCTTCTTCGTCCTCAACGTCCTCGAACGTTGGCTTCTTCTTGATCAACTCTTGTATGTCCACAACACGACAGGCAATCTTTTCGCCGGCGTCATTGACGTGATGGTTCTCAAAGATATTAGGAACATCTGTGTTATCTTGTACATCAGGAGCAGTGTAAGCATCATCTTGTTGTGCAACTTCATTAAACGAATTCCTCTGCTCAAACCTTTGCAATACTCTCCACCATCGCTACGTGCAAATGTGTCTTCCAAGAAAAATATCTGTGTTGCTTGATTTGCCAAAATAAAAGGCTCGTTGGTCTGGTACGCCGCCTTGACATTGATGGATTTGAAATAATCATCAGCTTTGGGTTTGCGATCCTGGGAAACAGGTTATACCAACGACAGCACAACAGAACCACACACCGATGATCCTCGAAACTGGAGATATACTACAACTGAACAATGTCTGTTATGTTAGCATACATTTCAGTTGTCTATTTGTCATACATATCCGTGCTCATGATGGCACTATTTTTTGTGTTCCTGCCTTCGTCTCGTGCAAGGGTGTTGTAGCGCACATCTCCAACAATGCAAGAGTCATAATGTCTTACTCGAGTATCATGACCCATTGCTAGTGAGTAAAGGGCATCATCAACTGCCTGCCCATCCTCCCGCATCTTCTTAACCTATGGTTAGAAAATAGACAAGCTGATCATCTTATGTACTCAATATATTAAAAAACTGATTAGGCACTTCAAAAGCTTACATGGTTCTTGAACCATTTCGCAAATCCTGCCATAACCAGTTTGTCAATGTTTCTTGGATTTTGCGGAAGAACTCCTCTTTGTAGATGCTGCACAACATAGTGATCGCGTCAAACATCTAAATATATAAGAATGTGCTGCAAGTTTAGTAGATTACGATGTATAAGCTGCGATCGCACTTACTTGATATAAGGTAGTATCTCGTGACAGTTATTCAACACATACCAAACCATTTTGTCCAAATCTTTAGGTTTGTCCTCTTGTCGACTCTTCCTCGTAACTTTCGAATGTAATAATCGAAAACATTGAGCCGGGATTGTCTTCACCCACCTCTTTGCTAAGCTGATCACTGTTTCAATGTATTTTGAGCAGAATGTCAACGCTTCAGAGCAATGTAGGCCTCTCGCAATGGAACCCTCGGGTCTAGCTCGTTCCTAACATAGCCCTTGAGTGCCTAGCCGCCTTTCAATAGGGTACATCCAGCCATACTGTACTGGACCTCTAAGTAGTGCCTCATCAGGTAGATGAACAGCCAAATGCACCATCACATCAAAGAAGGCTGGAGGATATATCTTCTCAAGGTCGCATAGGATAGTTGGTATCTTGTCTCTAAGATGCTCCAAAGCATCTATCCTGATATTTCTACTACAGAGTTCCCTGAAGAATTGTCCCAACTCTGCAACTGCTCAGATAAGTCGTATGCCCAATCCTCTAAGGATAATAGGTAAAACCCTTTGAAGTAGGACGTGGCAGTCATGAGTTTTCAACCCTTGTACCTTGTTTCCATCTGCACTGACTCTCCTTTCAGGGTTGGAAGCAAATCCATGTGGGAATCTCACACGTGACAGGACCTCGCAGAATTCTTTTCTTTTTACCTTGTCCAAGGTGTACATAGCTGGTGCCATATCCCGTGGTTTACCTTCATCTTGCACCTCCAAATCCTTTCTGATACCCAGGTGTGTCAAATCAATCCTAGATTTTAAGGTATCTTTCGTCTTGCCTTCAATGTTAAGAAGTGTGCCGATAATGTTGTCACATATATTTTTCTCGATGTGCATCACATCAAGATTATGCCGCAGATCCAAATCTTTCCAATACTCCAAGTCCCACAAAGTGGACCTGCGGGTAAACAATAATCTCTCTTCTACCGTGCCATGCTTCCTTTTCCCGCTACCATTACCAGGATGGTTTCCTGGTGTAATATGCCTGACCTTCTCTAATTCCACTTGCAACTCATCGGCGGTGAGCCTCTTTGGCGCATCACGGTTTTCATGCTTTGCATTGAACACATGTCTTCGGTATTTTCTAGGATGCGGCTTGTCCTTGGGAAGGAAACGGCGGTGTCCAATGTAACAGATCTTGCTAAGTATTGCGTATGACAATGATTCTGTCACAAATAACACATGCATTGTAACCATGTGTCGTTCTCCCTGACATAGTGCCCAAAGCCGGATAATCATGGATGCACCAAATTACAACAACACGCAGAAAGAAATCAGCTGGTGGGCTGCTATATAGGTCTCGAGTGAGAACACCCTTCCATAGCTGTTGAAGTTCCTCCACAAGAGGCTCCATGAACAAATCAAAATCCTTTCCAGGACTTTTTGGACTGGGATGAGCAAGGCCATCATGTAGTTTGATTCTTTGGTGCGGACATTTGGAGGCATGTTGTAAGGATAACAAGCAATCGCCACATGCTATATGTGGCGCCTGGTGGCCAAATGGGTTAAATCCATCCAAGCTAAGCCAAGTCTAATGTTTCTTGGGTCAGCAACAAACTCTTTGTGTTTATCATTGAAGCTTTTCCACTCACTACCATGAGATGGATGGCTCATTACATTCGATCTTTGTACTCCTGGTTCCTAGAATGCCACAAGACATCCTCTCTTGTTTCAAAGATCATGAAACAACCTCTGCAATCTTGGTGTAATTGGAAAATGTCTCAAGACATTATGAGGAATCCTCTTCACAAGATCGCCATCTTTCCATCTTGATGATTTGCATTTCGGGCATTCACTTAAGTTGGCATAATCCTTCCTAATGTAACACAATTATTCTTACAAACATGGATCATATCATATCCAATTCCAACTGCACGAAGGAAATTCTTCATTTTATCAGTAGTGTGTGGCAGCTCAGATGCATCTGGGAAAGATTTGCGAAAGCAGCCAACATCGCATCGAATGATTTGTTGGTCATCCGCTCAGATGTCTTCACCAAGAAAGGTGACCATAGCTGAGAATATTGACAGCTTATTTCCGGGGTGACAGAACGTTGCATTGTTCCAACATGCGGGCCCACCGCTTTTTCTTCTGCAGTGAAAGTTCACGGAATGCACGAGCATTTCGTAGCATTGTTTCAATGTTGGTCAAACTCATCGGCTCCGCCACCACCACCTCCTCCTCCTCTTCCACTGAGCATCAAAGCAGATCAAGATGGTGATCTCGCTGCTTCCACGTAGTCAATAACATTGACGTTCACAACTTCACAATGATGAACCCACCTAGTATATGTGACCGACATCCCATACAAGTGTAGATGATTTTGCACAGTTGACTGGGGTCTTGTAACTGAATTCATACAACTGCTACACGGGCAGAGCACATCTGATTTCGGACCATCGTACTCAGGTCTGATAAAGTTCATGAAGTTTTCAACCCCCTTGACATATGCAGCGGAGAATCTTCTAGCAGAAGTTATCCAAGTCCTGTCCATCTGTTAGACATACAAATTAGTTCTTCTACTAGATATTACAGGAAAAACATATATGCTTTTTTATGAAGTCCAGAAAAAATACCTAGGTCGATTTTTAAAGCTATGGCAAGATATTTGGACGAGCAGATCTAAGTAACGCAATATATGTAAAGCTAATTCAGCAAACAGATTTGAGTGCTAAATTATGGCAGGCTGTTTCAGCAGTCAATGAGGCTGAGCACACAGCCATCGAACTATCGAAGGCCATCGCAGCAACAAAGATCGAGTATAAAACGGTGTAGAGCTATTTCACCTAACAGATTGGCTACTAGACCATGGCAATCTACGTCACAGTAAATATATGGCAGGATGTCTTAGCAACTAATCGGCCTTGGCATTCCATCTTAGCTAAGCAGATTGGGTGCAGAACAGGGCAAGGAAGCTTCTTAAGCAGAGCATATTGACAAGAAACTACTTTGGCAAACAAAGAGATTAACAGCGTCTATCGCCTAACATTCAGCGCTACACCGACATGAACGGGCCTCGGTCTAGAATGCGCAGATCGTGTTGGGAACGAGTAATTTCAAAATTTTCCCACGCACACTCAAGACCATGGTGATGGCATAGCAACGAGAGGAGAGTGTCTGTCCATGTACCCTCGAGACCGAAAGCGAAGCGTTATAACAACGCTGTTGATGTAGTCGTGCGTCTTCACGATCCGACCGATCCAAGCACCGAACGACGGCACCTCCGAGTTCTCGCACACGCTCAGCTCGATGACGATCCCCTGACTCGATCCAGCAAAGTGTCGGGATGAGTTCCGTCAAGACGACGGTGTGGTGACGATGATGATGCTCCATCGACGCAGGGCTTCGCTTAAGCTCGCGATGATATGACTTCTCCGCGCAGGCTTCACCTAAGCTCCGACGATATGACCGAAGTGGAATATGGTGGAGGGGGCACCGACACGGCTAAGGAATGATCCGTAGATCAACTTGTGTGTCTGGGGTGCCCCTGCCCCGTATATAAAGGAGCAGGGGGTGCGGCCAGCCCATAAGGCGCGAGGAGTCCTACTCCCACCGGAGTAGGACTCCCCCTTCCTAGTTGGATTAGGATTGGAGGAGGGAAGAGGGAAGGGCCCCCTCTCCTTGTCCTATTCGGACTAGAGGGGAGGGGCGGCCTGCCCTGCCCGGCCGCCCTTCCTCTTCTCTCTATGGCCCATCAAGGCCCATAGACCCCGGGGTTCCGTAACCCCGGTGTTCCAGAATCTCCTGTTTTCATCCGAACCTTTCCAAGTCCAAACATAGGCTTCCAATATATCAATCTTTATGTCTCGACCATTTCGAGACTCCTCGTCATGTCCGTGATCACATCCGGGACTCAACAACCTTCGTACATCAAAACTTATAAACTCATAATGAACTGTCATCGAACGTTAAGCGTGCGGACCCTACGGGTTCGAGAACTATGTAGACATGACCTAGAACCATTCTCGGTCAATAACCAATAGCGGAACCTGAATGCCCATATTGGTTCCTACATATTCTACGAAGATCTTTATCGGTCAAACCGCATAACGACATCGTTGTTCCTTTGTCATCGGTATAGTTACTTACCCGAGATTCGATCGCTTGTATCCAATACCTAGTTCAATCTCGCTACGGTAAGTCTCTTTACTCGTTCCGTAATACATCATCTCACAACTAACTCATTAGTTGTAATGCTTGCAAGGCTTATGTGATGTGTATTACCGAGAAGGCCCAGAGATACCTCTCCGACAATCGGAGTGACAAAACCTAATCTCAAATACGCCAACCCAACAAGTACCTTTGGAGAAACCTGTAGTACTCCTTTATAATCACCCGATTATGCCAGTGACGCTTGGTAGTACCCAAAGTGTTCCTCCGGTAAACGGGAGTTGCATAATCTCATAGTTACAGGAACATGTATAGGTCATGAAGAAAGCATTAGCAATATACTAAACGATCAAGTGCTAAGCTAACGGAATGGGTCATGTCAATCACATCATTCTCCTAATGAGGTGATCCCATTAATCAAATGACAACACATGTCTATGGTTAGGAAACACAACCATCTTTGATTAATGAGCTAGTCTAGTAGAGGCATACTAGTGACTATCTGTTTGTCTATGTATTCACACATGTATTATGTTTCCGGTTAATACAATTCTAGCATGAATAATAAACATTTATCATGGTATAAGGAAATAAATAATAACTTTATTATTGCCTCTAGGGCATATTTCCTTCAGCCTCCCACTTGCACTAGAGTCAATAATCTAGATTACACAAGAATGATTCTAACACCCATGGAGTCTTGGTGCTGATCATGTTTTGCTCGTGGAAGAGGCTTAGTCAACGGGTCTGCAACATTCAGATCCGTATGTATTTTGAAAATCTCTATGTCTCCCACTTGGACTTGGTCCCGAATGGAATTGAAGTGTCTCTTGATATGCTTGGTCCTCTTGTGAAATCTGGATTCCTTTGCCAAGGCAATTGCACCAGTATTGTCACAGAAGATCTTCATTGGTCCCGATGCACTAGGTATGACACCTAGATCGGAAATGAATTCTTTCATCCAGACTCCTTCATTTGCTGCTTCCAAGCAGCTATGTACTCCGCTTCACATGTAGATCCCGCCACGACGCTTTGTTTAGAACTGCACCAACCGACAGCTCCACCGCTTAATAAAAACACGATCCGGTTTGCGATTTAGAATCGTCCGGATCGGTGTCAAAGCTTGCATCCACGTAACCATTTACGACTAGCTCTTTGTCACCTCCATATCGAGAAACATATCCTTAGTCCTTTTCGGTATTTCAGATGTTCTTGACCGCTGTCCAAATGATCCACTCTGGATTACTTTGGTACCTTCCCGCCAAGCTTATTGCTAAGCATACGTCAGTCCGGTACACAGCATTGCATACATGATAGAGCCTATGGCTGAAGCATAGGAACATCTTTCATTTTCTCTATCTTCTGCTGTGGTCGGGCATTGAGTCCGACTCAATCTCACACCTTGTAATACTGTAAAAACCTTTCTTTGCTGATCCATTTTGAACTTTTCAAGGTATGTGCTTTGTGAAAGTCCAATTAAGCGTCTTGATCTATCTCTATAGATCTTGATGCCCAATATGTAAGCAGCTTCACCGAGGTCTTTCATTGAAAAACTTTTATTCAAGTATCCTTTATGCTATCCAGAAATTCTATATCATTTCCAATCAATAATATGTCGTCCACATATAATATCGTAAATGCTCTGAGCTCCCACTCACTTTCTTGTAAATACAGGCTTCTCCAAAAGTCTGTATAAAACCATATGCTTTGATCACACTATCAAAGCGTTTATTCCAACTCCGAGAGGCTTGCACCGACCATAAATTGATCGCTGGAGCTTGCACACTTTGTTAGCACCCTTTGGATCAACAAAACCTTCTGGTTGCATCATATACAACTCTTCTTCTAGAAATCCATTCAAGAATGCAGTTTTTACATCCATTTGCCAAATTTCATAATCATAAAATGCGGCAATTGCTAACATGATTCGGACAGACTTAAGCATCGCTACGGGTGAGAAAGTCTCATCGTAGTCAACCCTTGAACTTGTCGAAAACCTTTCGCAACAAGTCGAGCCTTGTAGACGCTTACATTACCATCGGCGCCGGTCTTCTTCTTAAAGATCCATTTATTCTCAATGGCTTGCCGATCATCGGGCAAGTCAACCAAAGTCCATACTTTGTTCTCATACATGGATCCCATCTCAGATTTCATGGCTTCCAGCCATTTCGCGAATCTGGGCTCACCATCGCTTCTTCATAATTTGTAGGTTCGCCATGGTCAAGTAACATGACTTCCGAATAGGATTACCGTACCACTCAGTGCGATTTTACTCTGTTGACCTCTGAAGTTCAAGAGAAACTTGATCTCAAGCTTCATGATCATCATCATTAGTTTCCTCACTAATTGGTGTAGTTGTCACAGAACCGTTTCTTGTGATGAACTACTTTCCAATAAGGGAGCAGATCTGATTATCTCATCAAGTTCTACTTTCCTCCCACTCACTTCTTTCGAGAGAAACTCCTTCTCTAGAAAGGATCCGAATTTAGCAACGAAAACCTTGCCTTCAGATCTGTGATAGAAAGTGTACCCAACAGTCTCCTTTGGGTATCCTATGAAGACACATTTCTCCGATTTGGGTTCGAGCTTATCTGGTTGAAGTTTCTTCACATAAGCATTGCAGCCCCAAACTTTAAGAAACGACAACTTTGGTTTCTTGCCAAACCACAGTTCATACGGTGTCGTCTCAACGGATTTAGATGGTGCCCTATTTAACGTGAATGCGGCCGTCTCTAAAGCATATCCCCAAAGCGATAGCGGTAAATCGGTAAGAGACATCATAGATCGCACCATATCAAGTAAAGTACGATTCTGACGTTCGACACACCATTTCTCTATGGTGTTCCGGTGGCGTGAGTTGTGAAACTATTCCACATTGTTTCAAATGTAAACCAAACTCAGAACTCAAATATTCTCCTCCATGATCCGATCGTAGAAACTTTATTTTCTTGTTACGATGATTTTCACTTCACTCAAACTCTTTGAACTTTTCAAATGTTTCAAATTTGTGTTTCATTAAGTAGATATACCCATATCTGCTCAAATCATCTGTGAAGGTGAGAAAATAACGATACCCGCCAAGCCTCAACATTCATTGGACCACAAACATCGGTATGTATGATTTCCAACAAATCAGTTGCTCGCCCATAGTTCCGAGAACGGCGTTTTGGTCATCTTGCCCATGAGGCACGGTTCGCAAGTACCAAGTGATTCATAATCAAGTGATTCCGAAGCCCATCAAGATGGAGTTTCTTCATGCGTTTTACAATCGACATGACCTAAACGGCAAGGCCACAAATAAGTTGCATTATCATTATCAACTCTGCATCTTTTGGTTTCAACACTATGAATATGTGTATTACTACTATCGAGATTCAATAAAATAGACCATTCTTCAAGGGTGCGTGACCATAAAAGATATTACTCATATAAATAGAACAACCATTATTCTCTGATTTAAATGAATAACCGCCTCGCATCAAACAAGATCCAGATATAATGTTCATGCTCAACGCGGCACCAAATAACAATTATTTAGGTCTAAAACTAATCCCAAGGTAGATGTAGAGGTAGCGTGCCGACCGCGATCACATTGACTTTGGAACCGCTTTCCCACGCGCATCGTCACCTCGTCCTTTGCCAAGGTTTCGTCTATTCCGTAGTCCTGCTTGAGTTGCAAATATTAGCAATGTAACCAGATCAAATACCAGTGCTACTACGAGCTCTTGTAAGGTACACATCAATAACATGTATATCACATATACCTTTGTTCACCTTGCCATCCTTCTTATCCGCCAAATACTTGGGGCAGTTCCGCTTCAAAGGTCCAAATTCGCTTGCGGTAAAAACACTCGATTTAGTGCTTAGGTCCAGACTTGGGTTTCTTCTCTTGAGCAGCAACTTTCTTGCTGTTCTTTTGAAGTTTCCTTCTTCTTTCCTTTGCCCTTTTCTTGAAACTAGTGGTCTTGTTGACCATCAACACTTGATGCTCTTTCTTGATTTCTACCTCCGCTGCTTTCAGCATTGCGAAGAGCTCGGGAATTGTTTTGGTCATCCCTTGCATATTATAGTTCATCACGAAGCTCTTGTAGCTTGGTGGCATTGATTGGAGAATTCATCAATGACACTATCATCCGGAAGAGTAACTCCCAGTTGAATCAAGTGATTATTATACCCGGACATTTTGAGTATATGTTCACCGACGTAACTATTCTCCTCCATCTTGCAGCTATAGAACTTATTGGAGACTTCATATCTCTCAATCCGGGCATTTGCTTGAAATATTAACTTCAACTCCTGGAACATCTCATATGCTCCATGACGCTCAAAACTTCGTTGAAGACCCGGTTCTAAGCCGTAAAGCATGGCACACCGAACTATCGAGTAGTCATCACTTTGCTCGCCAGACGCTCACAACTTCGGCGTAGCTCTGCAGCAGTTCGGCACCCAGCGGTGCTTCCAGGCGTAATTCTTCCAGGCAGCAATGAGGATAATCCTCAAATTACGGACCCAGTCCGTAATTTCTACCATCATCTTTCAACTTTGCTTTCTCAAGGAACGCATTAAAATTCAACGGAACAACAAAGACGAGCCATCTATCTACAAAGAAACATAGACAAGCAAAAATACTATCGGTACTAAGTTCATGATAAATTTAAGTTTAATTAATCATATTAAAACCTCCCACTTAGACAGACATCTCTCTAGTCATCTAAGTGATTACGTGATCCAAATCAACTAAACCATGTCCGATCATCACGTGAGATGGAGTAGTTTCAATGGTGAACATCACTATGTTGATCATATCTACTATATGATTCACGCCGACCTTCGGTCTCCGTGTTCGAGGCCATATCTGTTATATGCTAGGCTCGTCAAGTTTAACCTGAGTATTCGCGTGTGCAACTGTTTTGCACCGTTGTAGATGGACGTAGAACTTATCACACCCGATCATCACGTGGTGTCCGGGTACTACTGAACTTTGGCAACGGTGCATACTCGTGGAGAACACTTCTTGATAATTTTAGTGAGAGATCATCTTATAATGCTACCGTCAATCAAAGCAAGATAAGATGCATAAAGGATAAACATCACATGCAATCAATATAAGTGATATGATATGGTCATCATCATCTTGTGCTTGTGATTCCATCGCCAAGCACCGCCATGATCACCATCGCCACCGGCGCGACACCTTGATCTCCATCGTAGCATCATTGTCGTCTCGCCAACTATTGCTTCTACGACTATCGCTACTGCTTAGTGATAAAGTAAAGCAATTACATGGCGCTTGCATTTCATACAATAAAGCGACAACCATATGGCTCTCGCCATTGCCGATAACTCGGTTACAAAACATGATCATCTCATACAATAAAATATAGCATCACGTCTTGACCACATCACATCACAACATGCCCTGCAAAAACAAGTTAGACGTCCTCTCCTTTGTTGTTGCAAGTTTTACGTGGCTGCTACGGGCTGAGCAAGAACCGTTCTTACCTACGCATCAAAACCACAACGATAGTTTGTCAAGTTGGTGCTGTTTTAACCTTCGCAAGGACCGGCGTAGCCACACTCGGTTCAACTAAAGTGAGAGAAACCGACACCGCCGGTCACCTTTGAGCAACTAGTGCTCAAGCGGTGAAACCAGTCTCACGTAAGCGTCTGCGTAATGTCGGTCCGGCCGCTTCATCTCACAATACCGCCAACCAAAGTATGACATGCTGGTAAGCAGATGACTTATATCGCCCACAACTCATTTGTGTTCTACTCGTGCATATGACATCAACGCATAAAACCAGGCTCGATGCCACTGTTGGGGAACGAGTAATTTCAAAATTTTCCACGCACACTCAAGACCATGGTGATGGCATAGCAACGAGAGGGAGAGTGTCGTCCACGCACCCTCGAGACCGAAAGCGGAAGCGTTATAACAACGCGGTTGATGTAGTCGACGCCTTCACGATCCGACCGATCCAAGCACCGAACGACGGCACCTCCGAGTTCTGCACACGCTCAGCTCGATGACGATCCCCTGACCGATCCAGCAAAGTGTCGGGATGAGTTCCACAAGACGACGGTGTGGTGACGATGATGATGCTCCATCGACGCAGGGCTTCGCCTAAGCTCCGCGACGATATGACTTCTCCGGCGCAGGGCTTCGCTTAAGCTCCGCGACGATATGACCGGTGGAATATGGTGGAGGGGGCACCGACACGGCTAAGGAACGATCCGTAGATCAACTTGTGTGTCTGGGGTGCCCCCTGCCTCAGATATAAAGGAGCAAGGGGTGCGGCCAGCCCAAGGCGGCGCTGAGGAGTCCTACTCCCACCGAGTAGGACTCCCCTTCCTAGTTGGATTAGGATTGGAGGAGGGGAAGAGGGAAGGCGCCCCCTCTCCTTGTCCTATTCGGACTAGAGGGGAGGGGGCGCGCCTGCCCCGGCCGACCCTTCCTCTTCTCTCTATGGCCCATCAAGGCCCATAGACTTCGGGGTTCCGTAACCCCGGTGTTCGGTAACTTCCTGTTTTCATCCGAACCTTTCAAGTCCAAACATAGGCTTCCAATATATCAATCTTTATGTCTCGACCATTTCGAGACTCCTCATCATGTCCGTGATCACATCCGGACTCGAACAACCTTCGTACATCAAAACTTATAAACTCATAATGAACTGTCATCGAACGCGTTAGCGTGCGGACCCTACGGGTTCGAGAAATATGTAGACATGACCTAGAACCATTCTCGTCAATAACCAATAGCGGAACCTGGATGCCCATATTGGTTCCTACATATTCTATGAAGATCTTTATCGGTCAAACCGCATAACGACATCGTTGTTCCCTTTGTCATCGGTATGTTACTTACCCGAGATTCGATCGTCGGTATCCAATACCTAGTTCAATCTCGTTACGTAAGTCTCTTTACTCGTTCCGTAATACATCATCTCACAACTAACTCATTAGTTGTAATGCTTGCAAGGCTTATGTGATGTGTATTACCGAGAAGGCCCAGAGATACCTCTCCGACAATCGGAGTGACAAAACCTAATCTCAAATACGCCAACCCAACAAGTACCTTTGGAGACACCTGTAGTACTCCTTTATAATCACCCAGATTGTTGTGACGCTTTGGTAGTACCAAAGTGTTCCTCCGTAAACGGGAGTTGCATAATCTCATAGTTACGTGAACATGTATAGGTCATGAAGAAAGCATTAGCAATATACTAAACGATCAAGTGCTAAGCTAACGGAATGGGTCATGTCAATCACATCATTCTCCTAATGAGGTGATCCCATTAATCAAATGACAACACATGTCTATGGTTAGGAAACACAACCATCTTTGATTAATGAGCTAGTCTAGTAGAGGCATACTAGTGACTATCTGTTTGTCTATGTATTCACACATGTATTATGTTTCCGGTTAATACAATTCTAGCATGAATAATAAACATTTATCATGGTATAAGGAAATAAATAATAACTTTATTATTGCCTCTAGGGCATATTTCCTTCACGTACCATGGGAGAAGCTGACCGCCGTGCGTCTCCACATGAACGTCGCCAGCGGTGGCGGCGCTGACCGCCGTGCGCCTCCACAAGAACGTAGCCAGAGGTGGCGGCGCGGCTAGAGGACGGCAGTCTACGAGAGCGTACTGTGGGAGCGAGAGGATCGCTGTGCGTCCCCCTCGACGAACCGCGGCGCCGACGTATCGGCGAGGCGGGGAGGGCGGCTTTGGTGGAGCGAATGGAGTGGAGGGGGGACGGGGGGTTTGGGGAATATTTGGCCGAAGGGCGGTTGAATCAGATTTGGGGGAATTTTAGTGTGGGGGGGGGGGAGGATTTTCGCGGGGTGGGGGGGAGTTTGGCGCATGGTCGGTTTCTCCAAGTGTAGTCCCACGTGTTAGTGAAGAGGCAAGCCGAAGCGCGTTCCGTTTGCGTGAGCCGTGTGCAGGACCGAATGTATGTGGGGTGCAATGCGACCGCGGCAGGAGTGCTGTGAGTGTACCGCCTTTTTTCCTTTTAAACTAGTAGGTGCTTCGCCCCCTCAAAAAAAAATTGTTGCTTCGCGCGATCCATCGATACTACTACTAGTAACCCGGTAATCCCGACTAAAACGGCGCGGCCGGGTCTTTTCCCGCGTGATATGCTGGGAGGTTGGCTTAGTTGGGTTTTGTAGATTTGTCTCGGTTCAATAAAAAGCAGAGTTGGTGATGATGGTGTGCCTGTCATCCTGCAATATAGGCCGTCCGATCTATATCTAACGGATAGGAAGGAAACTATGACAATTTACCGCACTCCTCTCCACATTTGCGATAAGGCTTTCCTCATTCATCCTTTTCTCCCACAAGATCTTGATCTTCCGTAACGCGACGGGCATCTTGCTAGTACTCCCACAATATGTATATTATTGTGAAAGTTCATATACACCGGCCGAGATTAATGCAAACATGACAGATTTTCATTACATTTCGAACTTCTATAGGACAGAAAAATAAAAAAACCCGACCCTAAACCTATTCTATGGCGGCGACCGACGTCCTCCATCTGCGATCTCTATGTACGGGGCGAGGTTCAAGACCCGTGAAGTGAAGGTGCGGTCTCCGGCGAGGAAGAGTAGAACACGAGATACAGACCGGCCAGTTGGCACAACATGCCCTGCCGCCTCCCATGCCCTACTCATCCTCGGAGGAGTCCCCGACCTCGGCGGTGCCGGACGTTGGACGGCGGCAAATAGGACGCGGGTCGACGGTTCTCCCGTCGTCGGCCGCCAGCGTGGCCGCCAGCGGTCGCGGTCGCGTCCGCGTCCGGCTACACCGCTATTGCGTCGCGAGAGGCGACTTGAGCGAGGGCGGCGACCTCGAGCTTCATCCCCGAAGACAAGCTCTCCCGTAGAGCGTTCGCACTTGCGGTCATGGCGGATGTGGTGCCAGGTAGGAGGACGATGCGCTATGGTGTGGAGGTTAGCTGGGCGTTGCCGCTTTAAGTATCGCATTCCGGTGAGGCCAAGCGTCCGGGTGCGTTATTAAGTCGCCGGAGTTGGTTCCTCGGGCACCGAGCCTCTTAACGACGACATACAAACGGATGGCATGAATGTGGGCAGCTGGTGCCCGCTGGGAACGCACTGCGCGACGGCGCGAGGGACGAGGGCTTTGGTGTGCCAGGGTAGTCAGCTGCGGTCGTGGCAACGTTGGAGATGCCCTTTGCTCAAATGCAATCCCCGCATGTCATTGAAAAAGAAAGACGACCGGCATGGTCTCAGTCCGAGAGGATGCAGTTGGCGCGCTACACCACTCCGCTGGACGCTGCCGCAGCCCGTGCATCCTCGACGAGCCGGGTGTTGGGGTGTGTTTGGATTGTGGCCAAAGTGCACCTTACCAAATTTTTTTTCATGACCCAAAGATTGTTCTTTGTTTGGATGGTTGCCATTTCTTTGGCATGCCAATGAACTCTAGCCAACTCTAGTTCATTTTTCTTGCCAATGTCGGCCAAATCATGGGCAACCAATACCTCAACCAAAATTTTGGTCATGACCCAAAGATTGGTCTTTGTTTGGATGGTTGCCATTTCTTTGGCATGCCAATGAACTCTAGCCAGCTCTAGTTCATTTTTCTTGCCAATGTCGGCCAAATCATGGGCAACCAATACCTCAACCAAAATTTTGGTCATGACCCAAAGATTGGTCTTTGTTTGGATGGTTGCCATTTCTTTGGCATGCCAATGAACTCTAGCCAACTCTAGTTCATTTTTCTTGCCAATGTCAGCCAAATCATGGGCAACCAATACCTCAACCAAAATTTTGGCTACCCAATGCTTTGATGGGGCAACCTTGGGCACAAACCAAACATACCGTTGGTCGTGCCACAACACTAACACCACCCTCGACACACTGAAACCGATCGTGTCTAGTGATGATATGAGCGTGCCGCTCACCGCGGTCGCCGTGTCCAGAGGCGGTGCTGGAGCTGCACCCCGTTGTTGGCCCCAACAACCCACATGAACGGTTATCGGTGGCGAGGAGGTCGTGGGCCAGCTCCTCCATTGGACTAGTCTGCGCTACATCGTCCCGACGGGTGTGCCCCACATGTCGGTTTCCCTGTTTTCCCGGCCATATTCGAGTGTCAGTGCTCCGCGTTGCGCATTAGGCCTTTCACTATGTAGGCCAAGCGAGACAACTTATTGTTTATTTGAGCCGTTCAAGTGTAATCATGTGGCGTTTGCTTATTTCTCATTCCTCTCAACCCTCTTCTCCATCGATCATGTCGCCTCCAATGAGTCCATCCTCCCGCATGCCTCATTTGAACATTCCGTCGAGTATCATTCGCATGTACCCACCCTAGTCCTCTTTCAATAGATCTCCGGACCCGAGATGAAATCGAGAGGAACGAGTGGGGCACGTGATACCTAAGGCGGATTCAAAATTTTGAACCGTGATCATAGCATCCGCAAATCATATATAAAGGGTATTCAATGTTCATTTCGTTTTGAACGCATAATATACTCCTCCTATCCTTTCTACTTTACATATAAGTTCTATGTGTAGTCAAAGTATCTCTACTATGATAAAAAGGTATGAACATTCAACAACGCCCAATCAATATTGTTAGATTCAGACGCACTCTAGATTTGTACTCGAGATGGTTTCCAATTTGACTATTGACAAGATTAATAGTACATGAGATGTATAATGTGAAAATTATATCATTGGAAACTCCTTTCACATATGAAATTGACCGTATGCTTTGTGTAAGTTGCATGTCATATATTATTACTCTAACCTTTGGTCAAAGTTAGCCTCGAAAACGATTAGACCCTGTATGCTTTGTGTAAGTTGCATGTCATATATTATTACTCTAACATTTGTGTAAGTTGCATGTCATATATTATTACTCTAACATTTGGTCAAAGTAGTATAGTGGAAGTGGATCCTCTGACATAGGTATCCCTGCCTTACCCTCCCTTTCACCACTTCTCGGCGGACCCCATGCTTGCTAGGCCCCGTATGTCAGTTACTCAATGGGTTCGGCCACCTCAGGGGATCCTCATCAGTAGTATACTCCCTCTATTTTTATTTACTCTGCATAAAACAGAGGGAGTGGTGGTATAATAAATGACGCGGGCAGGGGAGGGGGAGGGACGTCGGTTTGTTCTCAACTGCGGTCCCACAAGCGAGCGAAAACGCAAGACGAAGCGCGTTCCATTCGGTGAGCGACATGGAGGGTCCAGCGTACCGGGTTGCAACGCGAACGCGACAAGAGCGATGTACAGTCAAAACCGATTGACCGGTCGTCACCGGAACCACTATTCACACCAGAACCTTCACTTCTCGGCCTACGCCAGCCACTGCCCTAAAACCACACCAAATCTCCAGCCCATTCCCCCACCTTTCGATCCCCTAGCCCGCATCAAGCGTCTCCTAGTTCGCCGGAAAGCCATGGTGCGCCGGAAGATCACTTACTACAAGATGTCGACGCGGGCGCCAGCAGAATCGCGGCGGCGGTCGGCGCCACAGACCTTCGTTCCCAAGCTCGCTTTGCGGTGGGCCAATCCCCGAGTTCTTTGGAGCCAAGCTACGAGGAGGAGGAAGCCGATCCAATGTTAACTGCAGAGGTCGCGGCGCAGAAGGCCCCCGATGGGTATGAGACGATGGACGCCGACTTCGTGCGGCGTCCGAGTCCCCATGGTGCAAAGCGGACCGGCGGTTCAACATGGCGGTACTAAAGGAGGACCGGAGGCGAGGCTCAACTCGACGCGAGCGCGCGCATGCCGCTGCCATTGAGGCTCTCCTGGCAGCGGAACCGGATGTCGTGGATGTGAACCGGGCGGCGGAGGCTCAACTTGAGGCAGAGCGCGATGCCGCTGCCATCGAGGCCCTCCCGCAGCGGAACGGGCGCCCCGGACATGAACCGGGCGGCGAGGCTCGACTCGACGCAGAGCGCGGATGCCGCTCTCATCGGCGCCCTCAGCGGAACCGGACGCCCCGGACTTGAATCGGGCGGCGGAGGCTCGACTCGACGCGGAGCGCGCGGATGCCGCCGCCATCGAGGCCCTCCTGCAGCGGAACCAGACGCCCTCGACTTGAACTGGCTGTGCTCTCGTCCGTGCAGAGCGCCCAGACGCCCCGCTTGAACGAGTAGTAGGCTGGAGGCCGAGGACAACCACGGTGCGAGACACACGCCGGCAGCGACGGCGGCTGGTTCGCGCCGGCAGCCAAAGACGACGAGGCCGTCTCTTTCCGCGACGCATGATAGTTTTTCTTTATGTTGTTGTTTTCATGGATCTTTTGCTGTGTAAAACATACTACTATATTTGTTATGCAAGTCGCTGACTTGGGTCATCTACCATTTCAGCGGTTGGATGAATATCCTCGCCTCCTAACCCTTCTTTCCTTCTTCCTCACCTCTTCTTCTTCCCCAACAGACCACCGCACGGGCGTCGGATACTCCCCAACATGCGGTTGGATAAACATACTTGTATGAACGAAAATTATGTGTCAGCGATAGGATGGCTGAGTTTGGTTTGTTCACATGCGACAAAGACGCCTCGAGGGTGCGTTCCTTGGTTGGGTTTGCGGCGTGCGTGGAGCGATCTGTGAGGAGTGCGGTGCAACCCATGGCGTGAGGAGCGACAGTGTGAGGGTGCGGTGCGACCGCGACAGCCGTGCACAAGTGTACCTCCTTCTCATTTTGAAAACTTTAGGCAAGCTTGGCAAAAATGTGTGGCGAAGTTTGGCAATGCATAGCCTAGACCCAAACAGGATAAGTATGTACATACTAGGAGTACTAGTGTTAAAAAAGAAAGGCGGGGTTTTCCTTCGCGGGATTTAATCGATACAAATCCTTGTTTCACATGTCAATTAATGCATATTTTTTTCTCGAAGGACCAAAGAGCTAACCATCTCACTCCTCATCGCTTGATTAATGCAGCACCATGTAAACCAACCTTCTCACTTCCGCATGCATGCAGGGGATATTAATGTCCTTGGATGCTAACCCCATCAATTTTGCCTCGATTAGTGTTAGTGGCCCTTTGCAAATTGTAATTTTGATAATATCGGCCTTGTGTACAAAAAATGGAGGTAGTAACTATATTTGACTTCCTTCCCATTGCGGTGACGTCTCGATTTTTTTTGTGGTTTGGCGAAGTCGTTCGACGGAGAACACCATTGAGGGAGACCACGGTAAGTCGCTCGCAAGTGCACCGCAAGCCGAGACAACCGCCTTATTTTCATCCAGAAGTCTTTACTAGCACTACTACTAGGAGTACTAGTGCGGTGAGATGGTTTCTCGAAGAAGACGATGGAGAAGCGGAGTAAGCGAAGAGTGAAATGATGGTTGCTTCGTCCGTGCTTTGTGATTTGATGCCTCACTACTTTGTGATTTGTGATAGAAGGGACAGGGGAGTAGACTCTATGCTCTATACTGTACTACATGCGTCCAAGCATGGGAGAAAGAGGAGAGATGTTGCATTTTTCTATTCCTTCAATCAATCAATGAGGGAGCTTCGGTTCCATCTTTTTGGCTTTGGCAACACCGTCCACAATGGTTCCCATGATGCCAAAAGCTATTTTCACATTTAGCTACACATTGTGGATGCCCTTAACTGTACCACTTGGTTTTGCTCCTGTGTGCTATCTATACAAATCTCAATTATATTGATCTAAAAATCATAGAATCAAGATTAGTAAAAGGAGGTGATTTTGCCGCATGGATGGCGGTTTGCTAACATGCGGTCCCACGTGTCGTTGCTTTACTGCCGATCCGCGTCCCCACATGAGGCGTAACAACGCGAAGCAACACGTGGTTAAGTTGAAGAAGATGAGGGAGAAGCGGATTCAGCAATGAGTGAAATGATGGTTGCTTCGTCCCTCCAAATTCTTTTTTTAGCATTATTACTTCGTCCCTCCAACTTAACTGCGGGAAAGATGCAGCTTTGTGATTTGACGCCTCATTGCTCATTACTACGCCGGCGCCATGACTGGGGTGCTTCACCCCGGCTGCTCTGCACTGTATTCTGGTATGGCACGTGGACCCGGTAGCTTGATGTCCCACATGTCGGCGAAAGGGACTAGAAGATTTATGAAAGCGAGCGCTCCACTCTTACGACGGAGGAGTAGACGACACGACGGCCTAGTGAACTGTCACTTGTACTGTATAGTACTATACTTTTGCTGTTTCCCACGATCCATCGATACAAACCCGATTAAACAGGAAAGGGCGGGATTTTTCCCGCTCGGTAGATGATACTGGCCATACATTTCAAAGGCAATTTTAATGTATGCAAACTGAATAACTATAAGCAACAACATGATATCTAGTAAAACTAAAAACACATATGATTTATTGTGTTAGAGTGTAGTAGTAGTGTTGTATTGCATAGTTGTTAGATGTAACATGCGAGAACGTGTAGAGATGTAGTTTTGGAGGGCCTACAGAGAGAAAAGCGTAATACGGTCACCGAACTTCAGAATAAGCTGATTACGGTCACTATATACGTTTTGCGGTGATTATCCGGTCACTTGCTCACAGTTCAGCATCGGATTGCACTCTGTTGACCGGCCAAATAGTCTGCGTGGCGCCATGTTGACTAGTTAAATTGACCACGTTCCTTGTGGGTTCCACCTATCAGTTCGCATAGGGAAAAGGTCAAATAAACATAAATTTACGCAGGCGCGACAAGGCTCCAACCCGTGCGCGGAAATCACCTGGTTGTGTATGTGTCTGTCAGGGCCTGATGTGTGCGCATGCACGTGTAGGTTGAGCACTTGAGTGTGAGAGTGTGTGTTGGTCGTGTGGTGTACTGTTGTGTGCATGCATGCGTGCGTGTGTGCGTGTGAGTGTTGTGTGCATGCGTGGCTGCGTGTGTACGTGTGAGTGTTGCGTGCGTGCGTGGGTCCATGTGTTTGTGTGAGTATTGCGTGGATGCAGTTCGTGTGCATGCGTGTGTGTGTGTATAATCACCACACCAGCTCCTGTGTGTTAAAACAGATGACTCGTCATACCAATACAAGGCCACCTTGTCCGCTGTGCCAGCGGTCATGACTTCGAACCACCGTCAAAATATTTTTTGTCGTTTGTTTTCATTCTTACTAGCAAGATGCCCGTGCGTTGCACGTAACATCAAGATGCATTTGTATGACTTGTTTATCTTGTGAGAGAAAAGGATGAACGAGGGAAGGCCTTATTTGCAAATGTGGAGAGGTGTGTGGGTACCTTTTTGCAAAATTGCCATAGTTTCTTTCCTGTCCGTTAGATATAAGTCGGACGGCCTATATTGCAGGATGGCAGGCACACCATCATCACCAACTCTATTTTTTATAAGTGTGTATTTTATGTATTTTATAAGAGTGTAGATGTAGAGTAGATACAAGTCGACAGGTGGGCACGATGGTAGTGAGATAATGTGATGCAACACTAGAGGTGCCACATGGAGCGTTTAATTGGTCAACTAGTCATGTCATGAGCAAATACAAAGTTGTACGGTGAGCCCGTGACTGTATAATAACCACTAAACATAGACGGTGACCATAATGAGTGGATTATGAAGTCCAATGTATGTATCGTGCTTTCTCTTCAAATACAATGATTGTCATTGCATATATCGCGAGAGAAAGATGAAACACGCGTGAATTTTCTGGGGGCTTACTTTTAGAGGACCTGGAGATAGTTTTATGTGCATACGAGAAAGGGGCGTACAGGGGGGGTGTATGTGATGGAGAGAGAGATGCTCTTCGTTTCTCTTTATCATGACTAACTTTGTATATAATATAAAAATATACAAATTCACAGTGCGGAATAAATATCATTGTGGGCACCATGCAATGCAAATTAGCGTCAGACTCCATATAACTATGTAATGTTGTATATATGTAGAAACTCTAAAATAATTTTTGGCCACACTTTATTCAAAAGGAATGTTGTATGCGAAATAAACGTGAAGAGAGGGCTTTTTAGGTCAATGGGGTACGTGATGTAATATGTGTGAATGTGTAGTTGATGCATTTGGCGGGGCCTAGAGAGGTATGTGTGTGTATTACGTATTCAAGAGAGGCATGGATAGAGGGGCCGACGGGGGGGGGGGGGAGATAGCACAAGAAATGAGAGTGGTCTAGAGAGAGAGAGAGAGAGACGAATATGACATCACGACAAGAGATTCCATTCCCTTGAGTGTGTATATGCAAGGGGGGAGGGAATAGAGGCACCAGGAGAAATTTTTTGTGTGTGTGGTGTTTGTATTGGTATGTGTGGGTGTGAGAAGATAATGAGACGTGGGGGCAGAGGGTGTGTCACCGCGTGAGGTCCGGTGGGTCGAGGTGAGGCCCTTCGTTCGGTTCCGTCCTGCGCCACATTGGTCGGCCCATGACACATTTAGGAAGACCCATGGATGACTAGTTGTACAAGACAAAGATAGCAGAATTGTGAAGGACTCTGTGTCCACTGACAAAGCCGTCTAGGATTTGTAACCCTAGGTTGTCGGACTAAGGTAACCCCTTTATCTCTTATATTACTATTCATCCAACCAAACTGTAAAATCCCAAAATTCTAAATTTTGGAATGTTATAATAAATAGATAGTTTTGATTGATTGACTGAAAGTGAGTGAATTCGAACTTTTTGAAAGTTAAATGAGAGGGAATAAAAGGACTTTCCCAAACTTTCATTTTGCTTTTATGCTCTCCGTGAATTCAAATTCTTCTCATCACAAAACCCTGGAGAGAAGATGACATGACTTCTTCCATTTATTTAAAATGACAAGGGGTGTTGAAAATATTTGAATTTCATTTGAGGATATTTCCAATTCTGAAACTTTATGCAACTCAATGACTTTCATGAGCGAAGATAAATGACTTCTTCAAACCATATGAAATATGAGTTGGGAGTTTCAAAGTATTAAATTCAAAAATTCTTTTGAATTTATTTCCAATTTGGAGTTATTTGAGTTTTATTCAAATTTTTTTCTTCAAAAATAAAATATATGGAAAATAGGGTAACATGATTCCCTACATCGAAAATTGGAGAGAAATAAATTTGAATTAATTTTGGTATTTAAAAATGATTTTTATTGGATTTTGTAGAGCAGAGCACTGTTTGAATTATTTGAATTTTTGTGGATTTTATTTGAAACTAAAATAATGTTCATCATGTAGGAAATCTTTTTCTCCAAATTTTGATATATTATATGCCTAGGTTGTATTTTTTATAAGTTTTTGTTTTTTTTCGTCTGGAAAATGTTTAAAAAAAAATCCTCTCCTCGGACCGACCGGGCCGAAGCCCAACTGGCCAACAATAGCCGCTGTTCTCTCTCACAGGTTCGCCAAGAGACTCCTCGAGTCCGAGCCGCCGCTCGCCGTGGTCGCCTGCCTCCTCCTACCCCTTCCCAAAACAACGCCACCCCTCCCGCTTATAAAGCCGCCGCCCGGACCTGTTTCCCCTCTCTCCCTCGCTCGCCGCCCGCCGCCCAAATCGCCACCACGCGAGATCCGCCAACGCCGCCGCTTCACCGCATCCCACCGCTTCGATCACGCCTTGGCTCAAATAAGACTCCGCCTCAAGGCCGCCTCTCCCGTCGCGCCGCCATCTCCTCCAACGACGGAGCTGCCCACGAGAGCTCGCGCCGCCTCGCCGGACTCGCCGGAGTTAACCGCCACCGCCGCCGCCGGTTTCCCCTCTCCCGAACCGGTACAACCCACGAAAACCGATCCGTTTTCTTTTAACTTCGGTTTTTTTAAAAACCCTAGATTAGATCGGTTTTATTTGGTTTTGTTAAAAAGCGAGCGTTCACCCGTTTAGATCTGTAGAGAACGGTTTTCGATCTCTAGCGATCGGTAGCGAACGTTTGTTCGATAGGATTTTCCTTTTTATTTTAATTTTCGGTCAGGGACCTATCTGTGAATACTTTTTCTACAGATTAGCCCCTGGTTTTCAAACGACCATAACTTTTCACTCGTTAGTCCAAATCCAACGAAACCAACGCCCACTTCTTCGTTATGATCCCCTCTATCCAGTAATCCAACTCAAACATGTTTTTGAAAGTTTTAAAATTTGAATTCAGACAGATTTGTATTTGAACTTCGTTTGATCATAACTTGAGTTTCAGAATCTCCGATTTAGTTGATTCTTTTGCAAATCAAGCTCTTGACCTAAACTTTCTGATAAGGCCAAATTCACATAATTTTGGTACTGTTAGAAATTGTTTTATGTTGCAAGAGTTATTTGCTTGGTTTTGATGTTTTTCGAAACGTCTTCTTTCTTTCTGATCTTGTGAGTGATTGCTTATGTGTGGTTACTATTGATTGCTTACGATAGATTGACCGGAGTGTGACGAGTAGAACTATCAAGAGTTTTGAGTGCGAATCATCTTCATCAATATTGCAGGCAAGTAACACTTTGATCATACCTTTTCTACTACCCAGTTTTTATGCATTAGATCTATCCTCAAACATTGCATGATTAGGATCTAATTAAATTGTGGGATGGGAAGTAGATGAGGTAGTACCTATTACCTGTTTTATTATCAAACCCTTGGGAGTTACTTCTACGTTTTCTTATTATGCCATGCTATGCCAGAGACGTGGATTGGGTGAGTGTATTCCATGATGATGTGAGATTTGTTAAATTAATGGTTTATTTAAGGTGGCAACTTAAACACACATCCGGGTGGATTGAGGCACCTGGTTTCTATCAGACTTGTCTCAGATTTCTTCTGGACCGCCACCCGTGCTCAAAGGGATCATGAGATTATTCAAACTAGAAACTTCCGTATGCAGCCACAAGCCATTATGGGCTCTGGCATAGTTGATTAAGTCGTGCGAACTCTTACGGGTAGACTAGCAGTTGTAGGGGTTGTAGGTTGGTACGGTCTATCCACATGTAAGGTGTTAGCGCTTCTGAAAGACTATGTCTCGGTCATCCGTTCTCAAACACCATGTAGTGCGAGAAATCAAACGGAGGAGATCGAGTCTTGTGGGGCAAAGTGCGCAAACCTCTGCAGAGTGTATAAACTAATCATGGTTAGCCGTGTCCCCGGTTATGGACATCTTGAGTATCTAGTTCTTGGATTATCCTGTTGATCTCATCATGTTACTCTAATTAATATTGTTGGGTTTAATGAGTACTTTTAATTGGGATTGAGGATGCTGTCAACCATTCTCAATGTTCAACAACCACCATGATAGTTAAATAAATTTATTCCTTTGCAAGAGGGAAAATTGGCTTTTCGCAAAAAACAGAACCACGAGCTTTCCAGCAGCCATATATGCATGTAGTATAGGCTTATTCCTTCATTTCTCTCTATGTGTTACATTGCCAAGATATTCCATGTGTGACCCGTTTTGGCTGCAACGTTTCATGTTGCGCACTTTTCGCATTTACTTAGTAAGTGATACATTGGGGTTACGATTTCTACACTCAACTTTGCCGTTGGTGTTGATGGGAATCCACAAGCCTGTTGCTTCCGCTATAGTTTGGATTGAGGTAATAGTATTTACGTTACTTTATACATGTGATTTACTCCTGTTATAAATCCTTCGAGTACTTGTGTGTCAAAGATACCGATCCGTGGATGACACTTAAGCACGTAGACTTGATCCATTTGGGTCGGTCGCTACAAGATGGTATCGAGCACATGTTGACCGAGGACGTGACCCTAGAAACCCACAAGCCCATAGGAAAGATTTTCTCTACAACTTCTTTTTCAAAAGATCTTTTACCTCTCTTCTCTCGAGCTTATTCAAATATTCCCTTTTAGTGAGACCATACCCCTTTTCCCTTTTGACCACTTGAAGATTCGACCGATGAGACCACTCCAAGGAGATAAGATATCGGACAACTTAGACCAATTGGAATGGAGAAGATTTTACCATACATTATGATAATGGAAACTACAACGGTGAAGACTCCAAAGACTTGGAGAATTTGAAGGCTCTGAAGAATTCCTAGATCAAGGTGTATCGGAGAAAGACCGGAACATGGAGAGTTAGGAACTCAAAGTTTTTGTCAAGAAAACCCTAAAGCAGGAGATATCAACTATGGAATGATAGCTCATGGAAATGACAAGAGCAGAAACACGCTATCCATGATGATTATCGCCCGCTTATGCTATTGTCACCGTGCGGAGTTAAGTATGCAGATGCATGGAAGGATTGGATGGTAGAAGGCTGATGGAGCACCTATCAGCAAGATGAAGTTTTAACCTTAGCCGGTGTATCACCAGGATCTGGAGTGTTACATCAGGAAGTTTAAGATGGACCTACAAGAAGCAGTATTTGCCAAGGAGCATTTCGTGAAGAACTCAGGACCGGAAGCTAAAAGTAGTCAAGCTGGAGGAGCAGAACCTCGAGATACCGGAGATTCGTCAGGAACTAAAGGACAGTAGGACGATGGTTCATGTCAAGGATGTTGAAACCCAGAAGTTTGGAACGCAACTCCAGAATATTGAAGGACGCCATGATAGACTTCGCGACAACAAAGATTTGGCGTAAGAACTTGAGTAGGACAAGCAGGATCAGAAGAAGCCGTGGGAGACATGAACAAGACTTGAAGAGTTTGACGATATTGACCTTTAGAAGACCAAAACTCTGTTCATACCTGCGTTAGATGCGACGATTGTGAGCTGTCATTTGTTTGATGTTTTTCCGACAGCCACAATAAAACCTGTATTTTCAAAACTATTGTGTGTATCCCTCTCTATCTCTCTTATCCCACCCCAAAACCCATGGACCCAATAGAGGATGAATGGAGATGAGCTTGTATTTTTCTAGACCGATGAGTCAATTGGAGACGGACCGATGGATTCAGAACATGCATGATCATATGGAGAATAACCATATAGTGGAAAAGGATATGACCAGCATGCTCTTGAGGGCTTTGAAAGAGGTGCTGCTACCTGGTGGAGGATGTACCAAACCATCAACGGATGGCAAGGAGTAACCAGTTGGAAAGAATTTAAGTTGACTTTGTCAAAGTCTAGGTTCGTGTCCCAGAAATTGAGGCCTTATGGAAAGGATATGAAGAAACCTTGTGCATACAAGCTTTGTGGAGAAATAAGATACAACCATAAAGAAAACAAGGACGAATACCCTCATAATCGGAGGATTATCAAAGGAGTTAGCTGAGGATTTTCAGGGAACTTCGATTGGAGATTGTTCCCAAAGGTTTTGTTGCAGCAATGGAAGTTCAGTCTGCATTGTTGGGAAAGATCCGTGAAGCTTAGAAGGATGACAAAGAGATTGCTGAGGTAAAAGAGAGAATGAGCAAAGGAAAGGCCAAAGGTTTTCGTAAGGATGAGCACGACACCTTATGGTTCGAGGATCGTGTATATGTGCCTAATAATGCAAAGATCAGGAAGTTAATACTTCAGGAGGCTCATGACTCACCGTACTCGATTCGCCCAGGAAACACCAAATATGTAGTTGGATTTGAAGGAGCGTTTCTGGTGGACTGGTATGAAGAAGGATATTGTCGAGTATGTAGTCGTATGTGACGTATGTCAGAGATTGAAGGCAAAGCATCAGAAGCCAGCAGGATTACAACAACCTATGCCGCGACCTGAATGGAAGTGGGATAAGCTTGGCATGGATTTCATTACCGGATTTCCCAGAACCTGATTGGGATATGATTCTATCTGGATAGTAGTTGATTCGCTTGACCAAAGTGGCTCACTTTATCCCAGTGAACACCACCTATACAAGTGCGAAGTTGTCCAACATATATTTGACAAGGATCGTATGTCTGCATTGAGTTCCGAGGACCATCGTAGAGGAACACAGTTTACCTCAAAGTTTTGGAATCAGCTGCACCAGACTTTGGGTACTAGGCTAGAGTTCAGTACAGCCTTTCATCCGCAGACAGATGGATAGACCGAGAGAGTCAATCGGATTCTGGAGGACATGTTGAGAACGTATGCGCTAGATTATGGATCTAGTAGGGATGATAATCTACCTTACGCGGAGTTCTCATACCACAACAGTTACCCAGCCAGTTTGAAGATGGCCCCTTTTTAATCTTTGTATGGGAGAAGGAGCCAGACACCATTTATATGGGATGAAGTTGGAGACCGTCAGTTGTTTGGACCAAATTTGATCAAGGAGTCAAACGAGATTGTTAAGTGAATTCGAGATAAACTGAAGGTAGCTCAGTCCAGGCAGAAGAGCTATGCAGACTCAAAAACGCAAGGAGGAAGTCTATTGAATTGGAGACAGAGCATGTCTTCGTGTGCCCCCTCTACGAGGAGTTAAACGATCTGGAGTTAAGGGAAAGTTAGCCCCGAGATTTGTTGGACCATACCGAGTTTGGAACGTATGAGAGAATTGGCTAACAAGTTGGAGTCACCCGAAGGACTGTCAGGAGTTCATGATGTGTTTCCCAGTTGAAGAAGTGCCGTGCAGAGATGGCCAATATTCCCCTGTAAGGACGCTTGACCCTGGAAAGGATAATGATGTTCCACGAAGCGGAGTATGGACTTCATAAGTATAAGTTTTTATCTCGGTAAGTGGGATATCCCACGAGGATGAAGAGATGAATTACTATTGGACATAAAGAAGGTGTGATGTTGGAAATATGGATCAAGGTAAATTCCATGATGAGTCTAAGTAATCATGTCCTAGTTTGGTGCCAATAGAAGGAAGAAGGACAGTACAATTGGATGGAATTAAGTATGCTATGAAGTTGGATGTTGGATTAAGGATCAGTTGCCCCGATGATGAATTCAAGGTTTGCAAGTGATGAGATGGGCCATAACCCACAGGCCCCAGGACCTACCAAGAAGCAAACACATTCTTGCTGAAGGAAAAACCTTGGAACAAGCACTACTAGAAATACCACTACTAATGGCGCACCTAATATGGCCATTAATGGCGCATCACAGGTGCGCCATTGATAGCACGCCATTAGTATTTTTACTAATGGCGCACCACCGGTGCGCCATTAGTATCTGGTATACTAATGGCGCACCACCGGTGCACCATTAGTATATGCGAGGGTGCGCCATTAGTATGCCTCCTGTAAGCATGTATACCAGTGCTTTGGATACTAATGGCGCACCACCTGGATGCGCCATTAGTAATCGCAGCATACTAATGGCGACTACCCGTGATGCGCCATTAGTAAGATCGTCATACTAATGGCGCCTTGTCATGTGATGCGCCATTAGTATGAATATTAGGTTTTTTTTTTTTTTATTTTCTGTTTTTGCACAGGTTACAAAATGTATAATTTGACAAAATATAGACAGCACACATCAACAATAGATTCATCAAATACAATAGAAGATTAGTCTTTGAATACAATTCATCATATTAGTCTCCTAATACAATTCATCATATTAGTCTCCGAATTGAAAAGACCGAACAAAGATAGAACATTATATTACAAGTCTCGAGACCGCGAGTAGCGAGTTTATCTTCGCATTACAAGTCGATATCGATCATCTAAACTACCATCACATAGAAGAGAGCTGCGGTCATCACGATGAGCATCATCACGATGAAACTCATCTTCATCCGGTTCCTCCAACGCCCTCCCTCTCTCTCCGCTAGATAGCGGGCGATCTAGATTCGCCTCGCCCTAGTGGTGTACCTTTGTAACTGTTATCGCTGAATCGGTGAACCTGTCTCCGACACTCCTCCCAGTCATCGAGACTCCGGAACCTTACCCTTGTACACGACATACGCCGGCATCGCTATGCACTAGCCAAACGTAAACGTTAGTACCAATTCACGCATAATACATAAGCAATATATAAGTATGCAAATGAACGATCGGAAGAGAAAAGCAAGACATTAATAGCATCGATTACATCTAAGTTGAACGACTCTCAAAACCAAAGAGACATACTACAAGTTCATTAAAGTTTAATTACAACATGAGCCAATCGATGTTTCGAACTAGACAACTCGACTCAAGGGATCGGAGCGTGGATGAAGCCGCCGTCTATCGTGGGAGTCATGAAAGAACGGGCGTTGTCATCCTGCATTTGTAGCATTGTGTCGATGTCACCGTTGGACGGTTGATTTCGAGGTAGAACTGCCTCGAGGTACGGCGACATCTTGATGGATGATTTCCGCAAACTCCCACCGGATGCGAAAGAATTCTTGTCGGAGGTCCGCGTCCCGGATTGCCGACACGCCGCGCCCAATCTTGAGTTTACTCGGTAGCGTGTTGATGATGGTCCCGTATGATCGCCTCGCATGTGATGGATGGCGAGTAGGCACCCTTCCGATCGCCAGCGGCTGCTTGACGCAGCGTAACGTCAGATTGGGGAGAACACGTGCTTGCCGTGATTTACGAATAGGCCTGGTGAAGGTGCCTCCAGATTTGGCGAACGGGGAGAACATCATCAAGAACCTTCTTGACATTTGTGTAGTCTACGTTCGAATCGACGGTCCGGTCGAAATACGTGGCCATGGAATATTTGGGGCTTAGGAGGATGAGCGTGCAACGTGTGTCACCGCAGAAAACACGGAATGTTAAAAGAAAACGATCGAAATGTAAGAATTCATATGTTACGGGCGGTTGAGGGGAGGACTTACTCGGAAAGTAAGGCACGAGGAAGTTATCCTTATCTTGGTTTTCCGAATGACGCCTTGAGGTAAGAACTCGCGACTTGCGGTCCCAGCGCTGCCCAAGATCTTGGCACGCATGTAGAAGGGGTCGACTATCACGATGTCCGGGGTCTTGTCGCGAATGATCCGCATCTCCATACTCAGCGAAAATAGCCGAACGAAGGTGTAGTGCAGCGGATGAAGGTTCAACATAGCGTGGATGTCATCAAAACGCAGGACGATCGTATGCCCGATGGAGTTATCCACAAAGCCCTTGCCCTCTGGCACCTTGGCCGCGAAAACCGGTATGCCACATCCTTCTCCACGAGACGCCGCTTCTCCAAAGAAAGAACACCATCATGCGAGACTCCGATAGCACCGGTTGCAGCATTGAGCATATTTGTCGGTAGCATCGCCCTACCCGCCACATGCACCTCCTCGAGATATCCTGCGGTGAAGGTGGCCCGCCCCGAGCACGGATCGCATTTCGTGCCGGCTGGCTCGCACCCTTCTTAGTCTTTCTTTTGCGTGCCTTCTTCTTCTCCTGTAATGGGACCGAGTTTTGCTCACGCACCGCCTTCTTGAGTGTGTTGGGGCTGATAATATTCGCACCTCGCCTATCTCGAGGCTCGGTGAAGTCGGCAGTGGAGGCGCCTCTGAGAGCTGAACGCCAGACGGCGCTGTTGCAACTTGGCTTCTCCGCGTACGAGCTAGATCGCACACGCCTTTTGTTGGGTTTGGTTCTTGAGAAGGAGGCCCCATGAAGTCGCCATCGCACCCATGCTCGGCAAAGTACTCGATCGACGCTGCCAAATGTATCATAGTCGCCGCCGTCCGCCATTCGATCCTGTGCCATATGCATGTTTGGATCCATGGCATAGGGATGTCCGCACCATTACGGCGGTCTTGCCATGGGGCCGACTTGGCGCCGCACGACCGGGCGGTGTTGTCTTTGGGGTGGTGTCCCCGCCCCAAACGAATCTGGCTCTTCGCCAAAGCAGGGCCAGCTCAGCAGCGCGCGAGGGTCATCACGTCATCATCGCCGGCCCCGACGGGTCGATTCGAGGTAACAAGTCGTCGCAGCTCGGCAGCACCAACCAGCTTGAACCCTAAACAAGTTGGGTGGCATCCGGTACCGTGGAACAAGGGTTGCCGGTTGAACGATTTTGCCCTTGGCGACATCGACCAACTCGTTGTTCACGGCGGAGGAGAGTGCACGGAACGTCGGCGGCGCCTCGCGAAAACATGTAGGGCGCCGTGGATGCCCACCAAAGGCAAGGAGATGAAGTCCTCGGCGAGAGAGGCTTAATTAGTTACCGTGATGATGGCGCCGAGCTCGGCTAATGTAGAGGCACCGCCAACGGCGGGCGCGATTGACGGAGGGGCCGCTTGCTGCAGAGGTGCCGCCGGCGACACCCGGTGCATTAAGCTCCGTGCGGCGTCGCCGGAGACACCAATGCCGCCTCGCGGGAGGCACCAATGGCCCCGCCATCGCATTATGCGAAGTTGCTGGCCGTGAAGCTAGGAATCGGGCGGCCTCTGTTGGCGCCCGCAATCCACGCGACTCAACCCCGAGATCAAGGTAGGCACAAGGGCGGTGATCGCCGCCCGAGTCGTTGTTCCACTTGCTTTGGACAATCTCCGAATCCGCGCCACCTGTGCCTTGAGTTCTTGAACCTCTCGCTACCGGCTTTCCGAGCTGGTCTTTTTCTCCTTCCGCACACCAGCGGTATAGTATGACCCCATTTTGTCGACAAGCCTTTGCCGCCACACGACCAGCCGACGCCGGCCATCGAGCTTATCCTTGTTCTTCATTACATTCAACCCCTATTTAGAGTGGTGTCCCAAGGGTTGCTCGAGTCGACCCCGCTACTACTTTCAATACCATGGAAGGAATGTGAACCATTTAGAAATTCGCTTCATTAATTAGAATGCAACCATATGGAGCTAATTACGGGGGTGTATTCCTTACCGTAACAAGCTCAAGCTGCCTGGTCTTCGGATCCGTGGTAAGCTCCTTTGTTTTCAGGTCCTTCTTGTACCGGCCCCGACAAAGTTCCTGGTCTGCTTGTCACCGCCAGATGTATCAAGAGGGTGGTAGGCCTTGCTCGCACGGTCCGCCTCCTCCTTGTCCCATATAGGCTCCGCCACTCAGAACCGCCGGGACCGAGTGTGTGTTCCCCTATGTTCAGCTCCCGCATTTGTTTCCCCACTCACTTGATTGGGAGCTTGCGGTGCTCGAGCAATTGATCTTGAAGTCGCTGTAGTCATCTTCGTGATCGGCGATTTTTCTCCTTGATCTTCTCATAACTCTCACCTTTCTCGATCATTCTCTTCACATTGCTTTTCCAAGTAGACAGGGCCTTGCTCATCTTCGTGAGGGCAGCATTGTTCACTTTATTCCCTTTGAGGCTTGTGTTTTCAAATTCAGCGGGAACTTGTATCGCTCGTGCAGCTTCGTGAAGAGGAGGTTGCGCAAATTCCCTCGGTCAGATGCCTCGTGTTCTCGGTGTTGATCGAGACGGTGCTCCGGACAATGCACCCGAGCTGAAGCGAGTACCCTTGACTATTCGTTCGGGCGCCGTTGGATTCCCGCTGGAGTCCACTTCAAGAACTTCCTCCTTGAGGGTGCGGAGCACGATCGGGCGCCGGTCCTTCCGCTGCCTCTTCGGCTGGCTGCCATCTCAGCGCGGCGCCGCCATCATCGATGGTGGCATCCTCGGCAGCACCATCAGTGGTGGCATCAGTGTGGTCATCCTCGGCGGCACCATCCGTGGTCTCAGGATCGGTGGGGAAGGCGGCGGCCTCATACAAGTGAGGTTGTTCCTCCATCTCCTAGGACAGCTCCTAGAATGCCTTGCCGCCCAACCCCGGCCTCATTGTTGTGGGCCATGTTTCTCTCTAAATAGAAACAAAGTTTGGTCAAAAGTTGGTTATTGTCAAGGAACAAGGTCATGGTCTCATCATTTAGGGTTTGTCGACACCGAGGCATCCTAAAATCTAAGCTTTTATCATTGAGGGTTTTTCACGCCAAGGCACCCTAAAAGCCTAACTTTTCATCATTTCGGTTTTATCGACACCGAGGCACCCTAAAAGCCATGCATTAGTCACAAGTACGCCGGGCACTTGATCCTACTTAATTAACTACTAAGATACCCTGCCCATGCATTAGTCACAGTACCCATATGTCCTATTTTAGCAAAGTCATGCTAAAATTCACGGAAAATTTCAGCATGACCTTTGCTGAAAATAGGACATATGGAGTACCGAATTTGCCGGAACGGAAGTTAATCGACATTCCGCAAACTCAAGGGCCTCTCGGGTACCAAGAAAATCATCACGACACGATGGTCGGAGACAAAACCCAACAAACTAGCAAAATCATCACAAATTGTTTTACGTTAAAGATGATCATCATCTTTACAAGTCTTTCTCAATGTGATCACAAGTAATTCAGAGGCATCACAAGTAATTCAGAGCATCACAAGGCATTAGTAGTTCAAGACATGAACAAGTTTTACAAACCCATATAAGAACAAGTGAATTCTAGTCCCATTGACACTCCTGGTTTTCTACAAACACCAAGTACTAGGGCACACAAAAGTTCTGAAATTTGTGTGCCTAACTGAATTAACTGAATTTTCAAGAACCAATAAACTGAATTTTCAAACTGCAAGAAGCCAATAAAAAAATCCAACAGCACTAGAACTGAGCTGATTGATGAGTTTTGTTCACTGTTATGAAGAGAAACTTCTTCTTGTAAGAAAGGACTTCAAGTGTGGTTTGGAATATTCAAAATCAAGTTGAAATATAAAACCATATAGAGGTAGGTATGCTACAAGTCTACAAAATATATACTAATTAATCAACTGCAATCAGAGATGCTTTCTTCTTCTAAGTCCATCTCACGGTTCGCTGAATTAAGAAAAATACATCATCATTTCAGAAAACTTACGCAAACTACTCAAAACAGGAAGAAGAAGAAAACACATTTCGTAAGGAAAAACTGCATGCAAAAATAGCTTTCAACTTAACTCAATGCTTGTATATATCATTATAAAATTGGGTGCTAACTCGACGCAAACTTCGATAATCATTCGTGAGCAGCTCAACAAACTTTGAACAAGCAGGACTCATGGCCAAATTAAAGTAGAGTAATCCTACGGTGCATTTCCGATAAATCCATGGATGGATGTACGATCACTACATATTGAACACAACATTTCCATTAATTTTTCTCCAACTGGTAGTATAATAACTATACTCTAATTCAAGTAAGTAATTTAATCTCCGGGCCAAGACCTACAAGTAGATTAATTGACTAAGGAGGAGAAAAGACCATGGCGGCTCTCCATGTTTGCGAGAACCCTTGTAATCTACTCCTTCTGTGTCAAAATATAAGTCATTTTGACACTATCATAGTGTCAAAACCGCCTTATATTTTGATACGGAGGAGTATTTCATAGTTTATATCTATTTGTGAGCCACTTATCCCTTGCTCCCAATGCTGCTTCAAGTTGTACTCTTTGTTGAGATGGCTAGCTAAGATTTATTTGACCAATTTATATGCTACTCAAAAGAGGATATATGCTACAGAGTACATGTACTTCTCTGAACTGAAGTGTAACCATTTATTTGTCAAAAGTTTCATACATATCTATTCCCAGTGTCGCATAAATATTTTGACATCCAAGTGTGCAGCAAGACATTCACAAACAGAGCAGCAGATACAGCCCAAGTTTTAAGTTCCAGACAGGCCCACACCGCTGCTCCTAATTCGTAGATGTGCTTCAAAGATTTGTTCAAAACTAACACTTGCATATATACCAGCAGATACTGCCTCAAGTTGCGCTTATTCCTCACGTGTATGTGCTAGTGTAACTAACCGACATTTACAAAGTTTTTTTTCTTGAATGTACAAATGGTTTTGTATTTTTAACAGTTTGTTATAGTCAAATGACCAGAACGCACATGTGCTGCTACAACACACACACTTTTGCCAAAATGATCAATCATCTCCTCTTCTCTAAACTTTGAGAATCGAGGTCCTACAATATCTTGACTTGAACAGAGCGAGAATGATACAGTTTTAAGTTTTGTTCAAAACTGCAATCATAATGCACTTTCTTGCGGCTATAAGTAGATTAATTGACATGAATGGAGAAGTAAGGAGGAGGTGGTCGCATTTGGGCGTCTAGTCTAGGTCTCTGCGGCGCCGGGGCCGAGGGAGGCGGGTCGACGGTGGTGTGGACGGGCGGGTCGAGGTGGGCAGCGGCGCTGGGCGGGTCGAGGCGGCGCTGGGCGGCGGGCAGCGCTGGGCGGCGGGTCGGGCGGCGTCTGGGCGGCGTCCCGGGCGGCGGGTCGGGCGGCGTCGGGCGGCGCCCGGGCGGCGGGTCGGGGCGGCGTCTGGGCAGCGCCCGGGCGGCGGGTCGGGCGGGTCGACGCGAGGCCGACAAGGCCCGGGCGGCGAGGGAGAGGGCGAGGGAGGGAGAGGGCGAGGGCGAGGGCAGCGGGCGGCGGCGGCGGGAGAGAATCAGGCGAGGGGATCGGCGAAGGGATCGGGCGAAGGGGCCACATACTAATGGCGCACCTCACCGTGGTGCGCCATTAGCATGTTGATACTAATGGCGCACTCACCGTGGTGCGCCATTAGCATGTCCATACTAATGGCGCACCTCACCGTGGTGCGCCATTAGTATTTTTTTTATTTCAACTCGAGCCAAAAGGTTATGTAGTACTGTAACCTATCTATGTCAAGCCCACTCTACTAGCTCGACCGGTCAAGCAGCCGCTCACACCAGAGGTCCCGGTTCACTCCTGTGCTCCACAAATTTTTTTTAGCATTTAAAAGCTGTTTGATACTTATTTATGTTTAAATATGTTCAAACTTGTTTAAATAATAACAGTAATATTTTTTATAAGACAGAGCATTTAAAAAGCTGTTTGATACTTATTTTTTATAAGACGGTGCTGGGTGCGGGGGTCGGGGCGGCGGTTGAGTAGGGGAATCGAGGGTGCGGGGGTTGCATGGCGGCCGGTGGACTGGGGGTGCTCAAGCGTAGGGGACCGGATCTCAAGAGGTGGGACAACGATCGAGATGGAGGGGGATCGAGGTGGGCTCCACAATTTTTTTAAGCATTTAAAAGCTGTTTGATACTTATTTGTGTTTAAAATGTTCAAACTTGTTTAAATAATAACAATAATATTTTTTTATAAGACAGAGAATTTAAAAAGCTGTTTGATACTTATTTTTTTATAAGACGGTCTTGGGTGCGGGGGTCGGCGGCGGCGGTTGAGTAGGGGAATCGAGGGTGCGGGGGTTTGCATGGCGGCGGTGGACTAGGGGGTGCTCGGTGGCGGGGGGCCGGATCTGGCGAGGTGGGATAGCGATCGAGATGGAGGGGATCGAGATCGAGTGTCCATGAAATTTAAAAATATTCATGATAGTTCAAAAGTACCCATGAAATACAATCGAGAAATGAAGGCTACGATTTAAATACAATCGATCTTAGCTAGCTATCTGTTCACAATCTTCTTGCCCTTCTTTTTCGCAAATGGAGTTCTTCTCGTGGAACGGATGTCCTTTAGGTAGGGTGGTCCTGCTTCTTCTTGTGGTGTATGCTGCTACTTCATCATCGCCGCCATGTTCGATCCTCGGTCACCGTGCTTTGTCAAGTCTTGCTCATTGGCTACTCCATCCATTCCGATGATCTTCCTTTACCTCTCCTCACGACAACACGACCGGGCTTTGGCGGTCGGTAATGAAGAAGCATTGGTCCACTTGGGAAGCCAGCACCCATGGCTCATTTTTCAAGGTGACGCTTATACCATGTCTTGGATTTGGCTTCGTATAACCATGGTGGTGAAATACCGTCTTCTTTTATGACGTTCTTGGCCCATCTCGACATGGAACATCGGACCTTCTCTCCAACAGTAGCTCAGCTCCCAGATCTCCTCGATCCTTCCGTAGTATCTGTCCTTGTCGCTACGGTGTAGGATTCCATCGTTACCCCGGAGTTCGATAACCATCGCCTTCATGTCCTTGGCCTCGTGTAGAATGTGTAGTCATGATATCGTGACGCCTCATAGGTCATCGTTGTGCTCGGCGCTCGTGACAAGGCGAATATGAGTTGTTCTTCCGCGGAAGAATCCTCATGTAAAGGGTACGACGAAGCTTATGCTTGAACCAACGCGTGAAACATGAGTTGTGCTCTTTGAGTGTATCTCCGTCCGTCCTCTGCTGGCCTCGGTCATTGTACGCCTTTTTAATAAAGGTTTTGTGCTCTACCACCCAAGGATCGACCACGCCTATGTGTTGTAGCGCGACTAGGTTTGCTCTTTCAAAGTCGGCGAGTCGACCAAGTCGACATGCATTTCGCGGCGACCCTCACGGTGACCCCATCCAGCGAGCCTGCCGAGGTGCTGCTGACGGGCAGACCAACGGGTTCTCGATGCCTAGATAATTCGTGCGATAGGAGATGCACTCTTCGGTCGAAAAGCCCCGCTATGCTTCCTTCGGACGTGACATGTTGCGAACGTATCATTTGATGACACCATTCATCCTTTCGAACGGCATCATGCTGTGCAGGAACGCCGCCCGAGTTGGATGATATCCTCCACTATATGGACCAGCAGATGCACCATAACGTCAAGAATGCGGGCGGAAGTACATCTCAAGCTCGCATAGTATCACCACGATCTCTTCCTCGAGCCTTCGAGTTGCCTCACGCCAATCGACTTCCGAGATGACGTCAAGAAGTTGCATAGGCCAAATAGCGTTTCACGGACGTGCGCGTCCATGATCCCACGGATTGCAACCGGAAGTATTCTGCGTCATCAAGACGTGATACCGTGAGACTTCATCCCGCTGAACTTCGCTTCACTGGGTCTAGGTATCTGCTTATCTTCCCCACAGAATCAGAAGGAAGTTTTACTCCTAGGAGGCAGGTGAAAACTGCTCGATCTCCTCCTCGACTTAGAGTGAAGCACGCGGAGGGTAGTCATTTCCGGTCTTCTTGGCCTTTTTGCCTTTGGCGACGACTTTACGTGTCCCGCTTCACCTCATCATCATCATCATCATCATCATCATCATCATCATCATCATCATCATATATATAGCGTGAAGCTCCCGCCCGATGCCCATTGATTTCAAGTCCGCCCTTGCTTTCGCCCATCTTTGGTCCTCTCGGCATGTTGAGCAGGGTACCAAGCAGACTCTCGCACACGCTCTTCGTGATATGCATGACATCAAGGCTGTGAGGCACACGGTGGATCTTCCAAGACGGCAAGTCCCGTAAAACAGACCTTGTTTTCCATACCTTCAGCAGCGCTCGCGCCTTTCGCTTCTTTCCCGGCTCGCGCCTTTTGCTTCTTTCCGGCAAGGGCAGTCTTTCCAATTTTCCAACAGCTTGTCTATTTCTCGCCGCCTCGTACACGGGCGCTGGGTTCGGTTTCACCATCGAACAGATCCTTGCGTTTCCTCCACGGGTCATCGTCGCGAAGCCACCTTCGATGTCCCATGAACACGGTTTTCAAGACCCGGATCTCTATCTAGTGGCGATACGCCAGTCATCCATGCACCTTACGCATCCGTAAAATCCGTGGACTACCTGCCCGCGACATATCCGTAAATCGAGATAGTCGTGCACCATCGTGAGCGATGCGGCTCTCATAGGGAAATATTCTTTCTCTGCGGCGTCCCACGATTGGCTGGTGTTTTCCACAGCGTGTCAAGCTCCTCTTTCAGCAGCCCCAGACACAGATTGATGTCGCTCCCTGGTTGTTTCGCCCTTCAATTAGCATACTCATGTGAATGTACTTCCTCTTCATGCACAACCAGGGGAAGGTTGTACATCCACGTAAACACAGGCCAAAAGCTATGTGTGCTTCTCCGCTGCCAAACGGATTGACTCCATCGGTGCTCGCGCCCAAAGACGATGTTCCTTGGATCGCTCCCAAATTCCGAGTCTTCGGTTCAACGCTTGCCACCGCTCGCATCCTTAGGGTGACTCAAGATCTTGTCTTTTTATCTATCTCCGGATCATTTGCGCCATCTTCCCGCTTCTTCTCCTCCCTATCCGCATGCCAACGCAGGAGCTTTGCTACCTTAGGGTCCGCGAAATAGCGCCGCAGACGAGGAGGATCGGAAAGTACCACACCACTTTTCGAGGAGCCTTCTTCCTCTTCTTGTATCGAGTGACGCCGCACACCGGACATATGGTAGACTCCGCGTGCTCGTCCCGATAAATGATGCAATTTTTCATGCACACATGGTATTTCACGTGCGGTAAATCCAGAGGACACACGATTTTCTTCGCCTCCTCCAAACTGGTCGGGCACTTATTCCCTTGGGAAGACGTTCGCGCGTAATGACATGTTCTCGCCGGCATCGCCGGTCATTTTGTGTTTTACCTTCATCTCCGTGGCCATGAGCGTTACTTTCAAAGCGGTATCCTCGGCCTGCATCCTTCATACAATGGAGTAACCGCGTCTAACTCAAGTTGATCCATCTTGGCTTTCTCTCGGCGGCAGCTCTTGCGTTATCCGCCTTCTTGAGAAGCAGCTCTTGAATATGAGGGTCCTGCACCCAGCCCATCGATGGTCCAGCGTCGTGCGCTCCGCCGCATCATCATCTTCATGATCATGCCCGTCGCCTGCTCCGCATCTTCCTCATCATCATGTCCTGCATCTTCTACATGATGATGTGTACAAGATCACGCCGTGATCATCTCCGGGATTCTTCGCTTTCGCCGCCCGAGAGCCGCTGTGGTTGTCTTGCTGCCCTTCCTCATTTCTTGCCCGACCCGCATGGACGACTTCGTAGTCATCTTCATCACCTTGCCACCGATAGCCATCCATGAAACCACGCAACAGCAGGTGGTCCCGCACCTGCCCGAATCCGGGTCCGCAATAAGGCTCTTCACTTGCATCTTCGACACGGACATCTTATCTCCGCCTCGCTCTTTTGAAGCATCTCGCCTTCGAGGACCTCAAAAACCTATTCACGATGCCTTCGGTCATCGTGCGGACTATGGTCGTCAAGGGTAGAGCAAAACGATATTTTAGAACCAAACAAAATTTGGCATGACTTTCCTAAAAATAGGACCAAAAGAATGCTTAATGCATGCCAAAATTCTCGCCAAACAGAAATGAATCAACATTCCGCAAAATATTGGCAACTATCGATTTCAAATACCGTACACCTCCAAACACAAACACATATGCAAACACCACAAACATATGCAACACCACTAACATACATAGATCTAGCTAGGCCGTAAAAAGTGCATGTGCACATTGTTGTAAGGAGAACAACCTAAATATAGCTTCCCCTTACTTACCTATTAAAACAAGGTAATTTAACCACTTAATTTGAATGAATCTATGGTGGAAATGAGGTGAAAAGAGGAGGCACCCGAGACAAGGAGGAGGTGGAGAGAATGAAGTGGGAGAAAGTGAGTGTGTGGGTAGGAGAGGCTGTCCCAAATATCTTGTTGCTGCCCACTTACTAATGGCGCACCTCTTGCATGGTGCGCCATTAGTAGTTACCACTACTAATGGCGCACTTAAGCAGGATCGCCATTAGTATGTTTGAATAGGCGCACTAGTTCAAAAAAAAGAGTTTCTATACTAATGGCGCACCCACACCACAGTGCGCCATTAGTAGTTACAACTACTAATGGCGACTTGGGCAGGATGCGCCATTAGTATGTTTGGACAAAGCACTAGTTTAAAATTTTTTTGATACTAATGGCGCACCCAAAGCATGGTGCGCCATTAGTAGTTTAGACTCTAATGGCGCATCAGATGGTGGTGCGCCATTAGTATATACTAATGGCGCACCATCTTTCCGGTGTGCCATTAGTGTCATTCCCATCTATAGCCCTTTTCCTAGTAGTGAAGTTACGATTGTATCGACCGACGATCATATGGGAGTTTACGCAAAACCTGAGAGTTGTGAAGGAACGATAGATGTTTGTTTGGCTTGCAGAATCAATGGATTTTCCGAACTTGGTTCGTCGACAAGAGAAATTATGCAATGCTTGTGAGGATGACCGAGTGTTAGAATGCGAGATTCGCTAAACCATGTACAAGGTAATGATTTGGGCGCGGGATGGATTGATCACCATACCTACTTACTCTTGTTATTCGCGTTGCTATATGGGATGGTAAATCTGAGTGACTTACTTATAGTAGAGAGACGACGATCAAAACCTTGTTTGAACCTTAGAATGGTATCAGCATTTTTCCCTTGTACAAGGCAGTTGTTGCCAACCGTAGGATATACGGTGAGGTTCAACCTGGACCCGTTTTCTGCAGGAGAAACCATAAATTGTTGACCACCATGAGATACCGATAGTTGTTTAGAAATGGCGCCAGGCCCGTCAGCTAAGAAGACCCAATCTCGGAATAACCTTACAAAAAGGAAAAAGGACAAAAGAATTGAGGAAAAGGTTATGCCACTACCGGAAGAGCCCAGAGAAGGAATTGTCCTTACGATTTGAGAAGACCGACACTGTCAGTAATAATGATGGAGTATATGAGTTTTGTTGGAACCATAACCATGCTTCTAAGGGTGGTAGCACCCGAGACCCCTTGTGATGATCGGTGGATTTTGAGAAGACCCCCAAACCCTAACCTATTTCTTTCTAGCCTCTACGAATCTCGAGGACGAGATTCATTTTAAGGGTGGTAGTCTTGTAACATCCCAAAATTCTAAATTTTGGAATGTTATAATAAATAGATAGTTTTGATTGATTGTTTGATTGATTGACTGAAAGTGAGTGAATTCGAACTTTTTGAAAGTTAAATGAGAGGGAATAAAAGGACTTTCCCAAACTTTAATTTTGCTTTTATAATCTCTGTGAATTCAAATTCTTCTCATCACAAAACCCTGGAGAGAAGATGACATGGCTTCTTCCATTTATTTAAAATGACAAGGGGTGTTGAAAATATTTGAATTTCATTTGAGGATATTTCCAATTCAGAAACTTTATGCAACTCAATGATTTTCATGAGCGAAGATAAAATGACTTCTTCAAAACATATGAAATATGAGTTGGGAGTTTCAAAGTATTAAATTCAAAAATTCTTTTGAATTTATTTCCAATTTGGAGTTATTTGAGTTTTATTCAAATTATTTTTCTTCAAAAATAAAATATATGGAAAATAGGGTAACATGATTCCCTACATCAGAAAATTGGAGAGAAATAAATTTGAATTAATTTTGGTATTTAAAAATGATTTTTATTGGATTTTTGTAGAGCAGGAGCACAGTTTGAATTATTTGAATTTTTGTGGATTTTATTTGAAACTAAAATAATGTTCATCGTGTAGAAAATCTTTTTCTGCAAATTTTGATATATTATATGCCTAGGTTGTATTTTTTATAAGTTTTTGTTTTTTTTCGTCTGGAAATTGTTTTTTTTTTAAAATCCTCTCCTCGGACCGACTGGGCCGAAGCCCAACCGGTCCAACAGCGCCGCCGTCTCTCTCGCGCGTGCCCGCGTAGGACTCCCCGACTCCGAGCCGTCGCCGCCGCTCGCCGTGGTCGCCCCGGCCTCCTCCTACCCCTTCCCCACGCCAGCGCCACCCCACCCCGCCTATAAAGCCGCCGCCGCCCGCCCGTTCCCCTCTCTCCTCGCTCGCCTCCCGCCTCCAAAAGCCGCCGTCGGCGAGATCCGCCAACGCCGCCGCCCTTCACCGCACCCCACCGCCCCGGCCGCCTGGCGCAGACCACCCGCCCGCCTGCCGCCTCTCCCGTCGCCTCGCCGTCTCCTCCGACGACCGGAGCCGCCCGCCGGAGCCCCGTGCCGCCTCGCCGGACTCGCCGGAGTTAACCGCCACCACCGTCGCCGGTTTCCCCTCTCCCGAACCGGTACAACCCACGAAAACCGATCCGTTTTCTTTTAACTTCGGTTTTTTTAAAAACCCTAGATTAGATCGGTTTTATTTGGTTTTGTTAAAAAGCGAGCGTTCACCCGTTTAGATCTGTAGCGAACGGTTTTCGATCTCTAGTGATCGGTAGCGAACGTTCGTTCGATAGGATTTTCCTTTTTATTTTAATTTTCGGTCAGGGACCTATCTGTGAATACTTTTTCTGCAGATTAGCCCCTAGTTTTCAAACGACCATAACTTTTCACTCGTTAGTCCAAATCCAACGAAACCAACGCCCACTTCTTCGTTATGATCCCATCTATCCAGTAATCCAACTCAAACATGTTTTTGAAAGTTTTAAAATTTGAATTCAAACATATTTGTTTTTGAACTTCGTTTGATCATAACTTGAGTTTCGTAACTCCGATTTAGTTGATTCTTTTTGCAAATCGAAGCTCTTGACCTAAACTTTCTGATAAGGCCAAATTCACATAATTTTGGTACTGTTAGAAATTGTTTTATGTTGCAAGAGTTATTTGCTTGGTTTTGATGTTTTTTGAAACGTCTTCTTTCTTTCTGATCTTGTGAGTGATTGCTTATGTGTGGTTACTATTGATTGCTTACGATAGATTGACCGCAGTAGAACTATCAAGAGTTTTGAGTGCAAATCATCTTCATCAACATTGCAGGCAAGTAACACTTTGATCATACCTTTTCTACTACCTAGTTTTTATGCATTAGATCTATCCTCAAACATTGCATGATTAGGATCTAATTAAATTGTGGGATGGGAAGTAGATGAGGTAGTACCTATTACCTGTTTTATTATCAAACCCTTGGGAGTTACTTCTACGTTTTCTTATTATGCCATGCTATGCCAGTAGACGTGGATTGGGTGAGTGTATTCCATGACAGATGTGAGATTTGTTAAATTAATGGTTTATTTAAGGTGGCAACTTAATCACACATCTAGGTGGATTGAGGCACCTGGTTTCTATCAGGACTTGCCTGTATTTCTTCGGACCGCCACCCAGGCTCAAAGGGATCATGAGATTATTCAAACTAGAAACTTCCGTGTGCAGCCACAAGCCATTATGGGCTCTGGCATAGTTGATTAAGTCGTGCGAACTCTTACGGGTAGACTAGCAGATGTAGGGGTTGTAGGTTGGTACGGTCTACACACATGTAAGGTGTTAGCGCTTCTGAAAGACTATGTCTCGGTCATCCGTTCTCAAACACCATGTAGTGCGAGAAATCAAACGGAGGAGATCGAGTCTTGTGGGGAAAAGTGCGCAAACCTCTGCAGAGTGTATAAACTAATCATGGTTAGCCGTGTCCCCGGTTATGAACATCTTGAGTATCTAGTTCTTGGATTATCCTGTTGATCTCATCATGTTACTCTAATTAATATTGTTGGGTTTAATGAGTACTTTTAATTGGGATTGAGGATGCTGTCAACCATTCTCAATGTTCAACAACCACCATGATAGTTAAATAAATTTATTCCTTTGCAGTAGGGAAAAATTGGCTTTTCGCAAAAACTGTAACCACAGAGCTTTCCACCAGCCATATATGCATGTAGTATAGGCTTATTCCTTCATTTCTCTCTATGTGTTACATTGCCAGCATATTCCATGTGCTGACCCGTTTTCGGGCTGCAACGTTTCATGTTGCAGACTTTTCAGACGACGAGTAAGTGATACGTTAGGGTTACGATTTCTACACTCAACTTTGCCGTTGGTGTTGATGGGAATCCACAAGCTTGTTGCTTCCGCTATATTTTGGATTGAGGTAATAGTATTTACGTTACTTTATACATGTGATTTACCTCTGTTATAAATCCTTGAGTCTTGTGTGTGTCAAAGATACCGATCCGAGGATGACACTTAAGCCACGTAGACTTGATCCATTCGGTCGGGTCGCTACACAAACTTTAAGGGCATCCTATGAATGCTCTCTGCTAGAATCATACTCGTCGATTAGGAAGAGAGTGTGAGACAATGCGTGAGAGACAGTAAAAGATAATGTGCGTACATGAGACACGAGGCAGGTCCATGTATATAGAAAGGGTCGATGAGGATTGTGCGTGTGTATGTTTGCGAGAGGAAGAGTGATTGTGATAAAGGTTAGTGAAAACAGTTGTAAATGGTTACGAGAGGGAGGGAGGGTTATATCTAGAGCATGTGTGCGAGAAAGACACCTCGGGAGAAAGTGTGTGAGCATGTGTGTGAGACCACTCTTGGAGAGTGAAACTACACGTAAAAGACTGCTCTACACATTGATTAAAGATATAAATTGTATCCAAATATTAGGATGGGATCATGATATTTGCAATTCGCGCAAGGAGCGGTCATTGATCCATCAGACATCTAGATTCTATCGAATTTGAGCATGTCTATGTTATTATTCGACACAATTGATCCACATAGTTAGTATTTTGACCTCCAGTCAATGCATCGCTTTAGCAATCGAATATAAACGTGAGTATAGTTCATGTTGTGTGTGTAAAGCCCATTATACATACGAAAGTGAGTATAGTTCATGTTGTGTGTGTAAAGCCCATTATACATACGAAAGTTACACAATGGACATTATAAATAGCTACATATGAACTAGCATACATTTGAATTCAACTTAAGGTGGTTTAAAAAATCGAATTCAACATGAAGTCCATTCAATTATTTGAATTTTATATCATGGCATTTGTAAACCATACCTAAATTATGGGGGCACCAATCTTTGCTCTGATTTTGTACATAATAGCATATGTAGTCGTGTACAAAATAGATTCAAATTTAGCTCCTCCATTCCAAAATAATCGTAGTTATAGGATTTTCAAGTGTCAGAATTCCAAAAAAAAAAACGGATAATTTAATGAGGTTCCAAACATACAAGGTCAAATATAACATTATCTATTTAGGTCAATCCTCATAGTTCAAGAGTACTCTAAACGTGAATGCTTGTGTTTCAAAATTTTGAATGAAGCACCAAAAGAGCCTCTACTCGCCCGAAACCGTGTGAGACCAATGTTTGGTAGTACAAGGAAATTACTTTTCTAATAACTCCGACCCATGAAACCTACCGGCCCGACGTCCAAAGGTCTAAACCGGGGTAGGTTTGTAGCTTCATCTAGACGCCACGCAACTGCCTCCGAAAAACATTCATACACAATGGCCGCATAAGCACACATGCGCGCGGCCGAAATCGCTCCCGCCCACTATTTGGGACACCTGGGATTACCATCCTACCCCTGACCCGCTATAGGTCCGAAATTTAAGAGGGGGTCAAAGTTTGTACTTTCCCCAAATTTCAAACAAGCGCGTCCAATCTTCTATTCAAAAAAGCCAAAAACAAGCACGTCCCAGACCAAAACATGGTTCCCCCCCACCCGTCCGATTCCCCATTCGTACTCCGTGGGCGCCAAAACTACCTCTGCACCAGCCAGGAAACCCGGCGTCCTCCGTCCGCCACCCCATCCCACCCATCAATCGCCGCCTCCTCCATCACGCCGGAGCCGATACCCCGACGTCGTCGTCCACCGCAACCTCAACTGCAACGCCTTCCACGGCTAGTAGTTGAAGCCGAGGCTGAGCCGTCCGTACCAGAGCTAGTTCAACCACGCCGTCCTGCGCCTCACCGCTGCCGCTCCAACTTCGCCACCCTCCACCACACCGGAGCTGTTCCTGCTACGCCTTCCTTCGCCGCCTCGGATCTGCTTCCCCTCCGCCGACATACGGCCACGGCAACATAGTCAACAATTTGGCCATGGATTCGTCCAAGCCTGCACCCTCCAGAACATCGGTTTCCCCAGTAAAAATAAGAAGATCGGCGCGACATGTGGAGGTGACCACACCGGCAACCGAAGTAGGTACTCCTCTTCCCTTATTCATGCAAATCTTACGTCTCTGCTTGCACGGTATTCATCCCACAGAAGACACTAGTTGACCGCTTCTTCTTGATACTAGATGTTCCTAGTAACTCGCGATGCACAAGGTTTCTTCTCATATACTATTTCACCTTAGCTAGAGGTCCGTCGCCCCCTAAATTTCAATTTCTGGCCAGTTGATTCCCAATAAACGGAAGCATTCCCCGGCTTAACAGGCGCTAGTACGACTATTACGCCGGGGAAGCAACGCCTTGGTGTTTATCTTAGGGGCGTGTGCGGCCTAGAGCCATTGGCGCCCGATCTGGAGGTCGACCGGGATTAAAGGGATGGCCTGGGGGCGCCGCCAAGAACGGCGGTGGTGTGAGGTCGATGGGAGGGCGGGGCGGCGGAGGCAGGGGTCTGGGCCGGTGGTCGCTGGTGGTTCGAGAAAGAAAGTCAACAGTGACTGGCGGGAGGTAGACGAAGGCCATCTGCCCGTTCCTTATAGATCAGACGGTTCATAAAAAAAATCTACTGACTTATTTATTTTTAGTCGACTGTTATATTGATAGGACCACATGTGGTGGTGTGCTGGAGGAGTACCTGCATTTCCTGTGCTCATATATTACAAAATCATACAGAGTAGAATCTAATTTTGTTTGCCATGCAATATTGTAAAGCTATCATATGTCTCCTGTCATTTATTTTTCAGCCACCTGCTATCTTCTACTTTTACAGTGCACTACTTCTGCACACACTTCACCCATACTCTCACTATTGTGTTTTTATGCAAGGGTATTTCAGACCCTGCCTTGACAGAAGCAGAAAAGAGAAGAGAGAAGTCATTCCAGCGTGGTACGCGGCTAGGCCATACACGTTTCAAGACTTTAAAGGGTGTAGTGTCAGCAGATGGAGACGGGGAACGTAGCTCTGGAGTTGATGATCTCGCTCCCCATGAACCACCATCCTAGGTGCTTGCTTTAACTTCACGGTGTCATATGTGGTTGCATGTTGCATATGGTGTCTAGCTTGTATTCGAAGGTCGAAGTCAGTCTTTATCAAGATAAGGAAAGATATTTTTTACATGAACCACCATCCCGGGAGCACCAGAAGACAAATAGCTAGTCAGGGCACTAAAAAGATAGGCATCACCTAGAAGCCAACTAAAAAGCTGCGATGGTAGCGAAGCAGCCCGCCTCCCACGAGGCTCTCAGGTCATAGACGATCATGCTCACCACTCGAGCCGGATGTCTAGCTTGTATTGCTTCCAATTTGGTTAAATTGCATCTGCTTAGCTTACACATTATACCTTTGAATATGACATGCCTTTCGCTTTTGGTACATACTAGTACATCTGTATTAACCATGTTCTTACATCAAACTAATGTTCTTGTGTATCCCTCATAAATAACTTATGACGAGGCAGGCAGGCAAGGGACTACTCATTTAAAGAATGCAGCGTCGACCTCTCGACATGATTCTCAAGAAATGCGAAATGCTAGATGAAGATAGTGAACATAGCTCTGTAGTTGATTACAGCATTTCCCTACACTAGCATCGCAGTGCTTGCTCTAACTTGGCAGCGTGATATGTGGTTGCATGTTGCATATGGTGTCTAGATTGTAATTCTTCCAATCTGGTTAAATTGCATGTGCTAGTCTGCTTAGCTTATAGTACAAGATATACTGTTAATGTGACATGCCTTCCTATATTTAGTACATAGTACATCTGTCTATTAAGCATGTCCTTACATAAAACTATTGTTTTTTGTATCCCGCATCAATCAATATGACGAGACACATTTAGTATATACAGTGCGATATTAGTTGCATCTTTCATACGATTTATAGCATGCGCTGCTTCTAATTTGTTGAAATTCCATTTATGATGGGACACTTTTAACTTGGCAGAGTCATATTGGTTGCATCTTTCATGTGGTGTCTAGCTTGCATTGCTTCTTATTTGCTGGAATGGTTTCGCTTAGTTTACGTAAACAGTTGTGAACATGCCATGCCGTCCTTGTTTTTCGTACATATTCCATCCTGGTATCATGTGTTTGCCTTACATCAAAGTAGTGATTGCCAGTATCATGCATGAATGAGTTCTGAAGAGAGAATTTTATTGCTTTTTCTAGTCGGTTTTACTTGACAATTCAAAATCAATAAAGCGGAAGGAAGTTAGCAAGGCAACGGATAAAGGTGCTCCTTCCGAACGGAGGGCCTCTAAGTTTCTACTCCCCCACACCCCAAGATGATTTCCAAGACAACACATGCATAGACACTCAACAAAGCTGTGTTTATGATGAGCACGTCTCCCCTAGTGCAGCATCACCGGTGCTCCCTCTAACTTGGCAATCAAGTATATGTGGTTGCATGTTATGTGTGATGTCTATCTTGTATTGCTTCTAATTTTGTTGAATTCCATCTGCTTACTTTACACACTATACTTGAATAAGACACGTGTTCCTGTTTCTAGAACATACAATATCTGTCTATCACACCATGTTCTTACATCAAATTACTACTGTTGTGTAACCTGCAACAATCACTTATCATAAGACACGTTTGACTTCAGAGTGTGATATAGGTTACATCTCACATTCTTTTCTAGCTTGTACTACTAATTTGTTGAAATGACACTTATGACGAGACAGTTTTAACTTGGTAGAGTGATATTCGTTGCATCTTTCATATGGTGTCTAGCTTTCATTGCTTCTAATTTGTTGAATGCCTTCTCCTTAGTTTACACATCATAAGCTGTGAATATGCAATGCTGTGAATATGCACTGGCACTAATGACGAGAGACCTCTAACATGGTAGTGTGATGTTGTTTGCATCTTGCATATGATTTATTCTTGTACTGCTTCACATTTGTTTAAACGCCATTTGTGATTAGATACTGTTAACTTGGCAGAGCGATATTTGTAGCATCTTTCATATGGTGTCTACCTTCCATTGCATTGCTTCTAATTTGGTGAAATGTCTTCTTCTTAGTTTACACATCATAGTTCTGGTTATCTCTTCCGTCCTGTTTTTCATACATATTACATCCTCCTATCATGTGGTTGTCTAACATCGTAGTTCAGTTAAATGCATCACGCATCAATTTGTTCTGAAGAACTAAATTGTTATTCGTTTTTCTTGTTGGTTTGACTTAACATGGCACAGAGAAAGAGGAAGAAACACAGAATGGCAGGGAATGAGAAGCGGATGAATCCTGCAGATTCTGCTGGTACTGATGGTGCAATAGAAGGTCAAAGTCCAGAGGAAAATTCTACAAACACGGCATCCCATGCTACACGAGCTGCAAAAAAAGCCAAATAGAAACAAATAGCTGCCACCAAACAAGTAGAGACAGCCCTAGTTCTTGCAACACCTACCACAGTACTACCATCTGCATGACATACTCGTGCGTCAACTGAGCTAGCAGCACGTTTCCAAGCTCCCTTTCCACCTGACACTACTTCCCAAGCACTCTTGACACAAGACGAGCTGGCAATATCAGATGAACCTTGTGAGCTTCAACAGCAAGAAGGTAGTTGCTGGAGTCAAGTTACAATTCCATGCTTCTTTATATGTAGTCTCACAGTTTGATGTACACTAACACTTCCTATGTTTGTTGTTGGACTAGCACCTAGGCACAAGAGGAAACAAACATCAGGGATAATGCTTGATAGGTTAACTAAATCTATTGGAGGAAGAATGGAGATCCGTTTTGAGGCAGGTTTAAAAAGGCCACGTGATGCTACAGAGTCAGCCAAGTTAGTATCAGAGGCAACGGTTGTCGTTAGCTGTCATGTACGTATCCCCCCAACATGGATTCAGTACAGGAATGAAAAATACGAAACCCAGTTCAACACCTTCCTCGACCATTTATCTGTAAGTATGGTTATGTATGGAAACTAGTAATATCGTCTTGCTCTGTCCCATACTTTCTAGGTTGCTGATAATGAGACTCCCATAATTTTCAACAGATGAGGTTCAAGTTGGATAGCCAAGATGATGCAACCAGAGAAGCTTGCACCCATGTTTTCAAGTCTGCTCTGCGACAATTTTAGTATAACTTGAGGAAAACTCACTTTGAAGGCAAGGCTAACAGTGAACTTTCTCAAACATCTCAAGTGGAAAATATATCGGATGAAGACTGGAGGGGCCTTGTTAAACACTAGTCTGATCCGAAGTATCAGGTACATTATATATATGTGATCAGATCACATGTTGAAGTCCTATTTACGCATGTGTCACACAATTCTTGTAGGTGAACTGTTCAAAGAACAAGGCCAACCATACGAAAGTGAAATTCCAACAGACGACAGGATCTCGTAACTATATTGCACACTGCGAGGCTCTTGTAATTAGCTGCTATTTCACTCTTTTTGCTGTACCATATTATCAGATCTATATTGACTTGTTCGAAATGCAGAGGAAAGCCCGCAAGGACCAAAAGTACCTGAACCAAATGTTGTGGAAATCTTCAAGGACTGTCACACCAAAGAAGAAGAAGGGCATGACTACACCAGTCAAAGCCGCTGTTGTAAGTCCTTAATCCTCATGCCTTTTAACTACTACTCACTCTGACTTGTGCCTTGAACTACATGGTTTGCAGCCAATGTCTATTACTCTTTTCAATTTTATACACAATTGTCTTAGCGTATCATTGCACCTTACAAGGTTTAAAAGAGAGGAGTGATGTTCCTTTGATCTTGACCCGTAATCTAGTTCCGTGCTGGACTTGCCCACACAACATTACAATTGCCTGTTTGTCTGTTCTCAGTTGTTTTGTGATATGAATAATGTCATACTATGCTTACCGTATTATAAACTTCGTCTCTTTATCCTTAACCCTCCATACAATGTGAAGAAATAGACAATACATTAGCGATGGTACATGGTCATATGTTTGGAACCTAGTTTTAATATGTACTTTGCAATAAAATACAACTAATATTTTACATGGGTTCACCAGAATAAGTTCTGTATATAGACCAAAGCTATTTTGTTTGGTTTTGTTGCCTCCTTAATATCTTCTCGCTCGGTACTACTAATGTAAAACCTCAACTTTTCAGCGAGCTATGGAAAAAATGGTGGAACCACCACCTTCTGAAGGTGGCGAGGCAACTATAACCGCAATGTCAGCTCTTGCTATAGTGGGTCAAGACTGTCCACTAACAAAGGCCAAAAGCACGTTCTGCGTATCTTGGGTTGGTTGTTAAGGCAATATCGTCCAAACTGCCTCATGATCTAGATATGCAAGCTCAAAGCAATGTTGTATCTGCGCGCCAGACACAAGTCCATTCCCTAACAGAGGCCCTTTGTGAAACAAGGAGAAACATTGCTCAATGTCGTCAAGATATGCATGGTTTTGAAACCGGACTATCAGACATTTGCTATGTTGTTCAGGAGCCTAGGGGAAATGAAGGCGAGGGTTATGGTGCTCCATTGGACAATACATCATGAAAACGTAACAGTCAGGTCAAATGAACTGAGCTTCTGAACTTCTGGTGGTGCATTTATCTGCTAGACTGTTAAGTTTTATGCCAACCTTCCTTTTGTTATATAGTTGTAATTTGTTTTGGTGCGATACAAAATTTATTCTTAACGTGCAGCCACCGGCTGAAGAAAACAACAAGCCATTTTTGTATAGTGTAGGGTGTTCCCTATATTTGCACTGGTGGCGACCTTTGATGCCGAGTGGATGTAATCTGTGCAATCGCCTTAATAGCCTAGCGTTAGTTTCGGCCTTATTTATCTCCTAGTCTTCTTTTTCCCTGGTTTGCTAGTGGCCGCAACTACCATGGGCCATATACGGGCCGTAGGATCCATGGGTCTCCTACGGGCCGTCGATAAATGGGCCTATAATCGGTGGGCCTCGGGCCGTTGATAAATGGGTCTATAATCGGTGGGCCTCGGTCCGTCGGATAAATGGGTCTACATGGTCCGTAATCAGGCGTAATTGGTATCGGCCCAGCACGGTAACGGGCTGTTAACAGGCCGTAGGACTGCAAAGGCTTAATTCTGTCACAGGCATAACGGGTCGTTAATGGGACAGAATATAGGACGGCTGGAAGCGGCGCAACGGGTTAACGAGCGAGAACGGGCCGACTCTTGCCATGGGCGGGTTTGGCCCATTAGGGTAATGAGCCGATGTGAGCCGACTCTTGCCATGGGCCGAATTTGGTCCATTTGGGGAACATGCCAGTAACGGGCCGACTCTTGCCATGTGTCGAATTTGGCCCATTAGGGGAACAGGCCAGTAACGGGCCGGAAGTAATAGAGGGCCGAAAAGGAGCCCAAGAACGTATGAGCCGTCAATAGGCTGAAAGCTAACACGGGCTGGAAACGGCCCATGTAAATCACGGGCCGTTAACGGGTACAAAGAAAATTACTGTTCATTATGGGCTAGAGTCACCGTGGGCCCAGAAGGGGCGAAGATCTGAAAGGCCTCATATGGGCCGAAAGACGTCGTGGGCCATACATGGGCCGAAAGTGAAATGGGCAGGTGTTATATTCGATGGCCCACATGACGTTGTTGGGCCGATTTCCTTTAGGGACTAACGGGCCGTGAGTTATCGGGCCGTAAAATGGGCTATCTGCAAAAAAACCATTAACAGGCTATTCATGGGCCAGCCCGTTTACTTTTGACCAAGTCAAACGGGCCGGCTTTGTAAGCTAAATGGGCCAGTGGTGGGCCATGGCACGTGTCGACATATCATAGGCGCCTATCTGACCCATTGACGGTGACACGTGTTTACGCCGCCAATAAGAATTTTATCGTGGAAATTTCCCATTGGTCGGGCTGTTAACGGGTTATCGGATCAAAACCCGACCCGATAGCTTAACGACATTCCGTTACGGTGGATGCCACGTGTCGGTCACCCTTGACGAAAGCACTTACGGACGCGATTTATCGTCATGGAAGTGGACACTTCCGTGATGATAATTTTGGTAATGTCATGGAACACTTCTCTGACGGCCTGGTATGACTATCTTGATTCTGTCATAAAATCGTCATGGATGTACACGCATGAAAAAAACGCGACCTACTGTGACAAACACGTATCATCACAGAAGTGTATTTTTTTGTAGTGATCCCGATATGCACCTAATCTACATGGTTGAAGTTTGTGGATTATTTAAGCTTGCAGGTATGCCCGAGGATGTTGTCAAGAAGAAGGACTTCCCTTTATCTTTGAAGGGAAAGCCATTGACATGGTATAGGCTATTGTATGATATTGGGTCATGGAACTACAACCGATTAAAATTGTAATTTCATCAGAAGTTTTATCCTATACATCTGGTTCATCATGATCGGAATTATATATATAATTGTTAGCCTCATGAAGGAGAAAGTATCACTCGAGCTCGGGGGAGGCTTAAGTCAATGTTATATTCATGCCCCGATCATGAGCTCTCAAGAGAAATTATTATTCGAAACTTTTATGCCCGGCTTTCTCATAATGATCGATCCATGCTTGATACTTCTTGTACTGGTTCCTATATGAAGAAGGATATTGAATTCAAATAGGATTTATTGTAAAGAATTAAATGCAACTCTGAAGATTGGGATCTCGATGAAGGTAAGGAGTCAGGTGTAAACCTTAAGTTTGATTGTGTTAAATCTTTTATGGATACCGATGCTTTTCATGATTTTAGCACTAAATATGGACTTGACTATGAGGTAGTAGCTTCTTTTTGTGAAACTTTTGCTACTCGTGTTGATCTCCCTAAAGGGAAGTGGTTTAAATATCATCCTACCATTGAAGTTAAAGTAGTAGAACCTATTAAAGTTGAAGAAGAGACTATTACTTATAATGTTGATCCTATCGTTCCGACTGCTTATATTGAGAAACCACCTTCCCTGTTAGAATAAAGGATCATGCTAAAGTTTGAACTGTGGTTAACAAAAGCAATATTAGAGCACCCAAACCTTCTGGACAAATTAAAGTTGAACCTAGTATTGCTATGGTTAAAGATCTCTTGGTTGATAATATTGATGGGCATGTTATTTATTTCTGTGATGAAGCTGCTAGAATTGCCAAACCCGATATGAAAGGTAAACATAGACCTGTTGTTGGCATGCCTGTTGTTTCTATTAAAATTGGAGATCTTTGTTATCATGGCTTATGTAATGTGGGTGCTAGTGTTAGTGCAATTCCTTATACCTTATATAAACAAATTATAAATGATATTGCACCTGCTGAGATAGAAGATATTGATGTTACTATTAATCTTGCTAATAGATATACTATATCACCAATTGGGATTGTTAGAGATGTTAAAGTCTTGTATGGGAAAATTAAACTGATTTTCTTGTTCTTTTGTTCCCCACAATATACCGTTAATGCTAAGATAGACTGCGAGAAATATATTGTTTTTGTTGGTTTAGGGGATATGTCTCATGATTCTAATTTCTCTAAATTTCATAGACAACCCCATGATAAATAATTGCCTAGTAAGGATGAAATTATTGGTCTTGCTTCTATTGCCGTGCCTCCTGCTGATCCTTTAGAACAATATTTTCTAGACCATGAAAATGATATGTTTATGAATGAAAGAAGGGAAATAGATGAAGTATTCTTTAATCAGGGACCTATTTTGAAACATAATTTGCCCATTGAAATCCTTAGAGATCCTCCTCCACCTAAGGGTGATCCTGTGTTTGAGCTTAAACCATTACCTGACACTCTAAAATATGCTTATCTTGATGAAATGAAGATATATCCTGTTATTATTAGTGCTAACCTTTTAGAGCATGAAGAAAAGAAATTATTGAAAACTCTGAAGAAGCACCATGCCGCTATTGGATATACTCTTGATGATCTTAAGGGCATTAGTCCCACTCTATGTCAGCATAAAATTAAATTGGAGAAAGACACTAAACCAGTTGTTGATCATCAACGACGGTCAAATCCTAAGATGAAAGAAGTGGTAAGAAATGAAATACTAAAGCTTCTGGAGGCAGGTATAATTTATCCTATTGCTGATAGTCAAGGGGTAAGTCATGTCCATTGTGTCCCTAAGAAAGGAGGTATTACTGTTGTTCCTAATGATAAGACTGCATTGATTCCTCAAAGAATTGTTACAGGTTATAGAATGGTAATTGATTTCCGCAAATTAAATAAAGCTACTAGAAAAGATCATTACCCTCTGCCATTGTTTGATCAAATGCTAGAAAGATTATCCAAACATACACATTTTTGCTTTCTAGATGGTTATTCTGGTTTCTCTCAAATACCAGTGTCAAAATAGGATCAAGAGAAAACCACTTTTACTTGCCCTTTCGGTACCTTTGCCTATAGACGTATGCCTTTTGGTTTATGTAATGCACCTGCTACCTTTCAAAGATGTATGCCTGCTATATTCTCTGACTTTTGTGAAAAGATTGTTGAGGTTTTCATGGATGATTTCTCCGTTTATGGAACTTCTTTTGATGATTTCTTAAGCAACCTTGATCGAGTTTTGTAGAGATGTGAATAAACTAATCTTGTCTTGAATTGGGAGAAGTGCCACTTTATCGTTAATGAAGGTATTTTCTTGGAGCATAAAATCTCTGAAAGAGGTATTGAAGTTGATAAAGCTAAAGTAGATGCTATTGAAAAGATGCCATGTCCTAAAGATATCAAAGGTATAAGAAGTTTCCTTGGTCATGCTGGAATCTATATGATGTTTATTAAAGACTTCTCTAAAATTTCTAGGCCTCTCACTAATCTCTTGCAAAAAGTTGTTCCTTTTGTTTTTTATGATGATTGTGTAGAAGCATTTGAAATACTTAAGAAAGCCTTGATTTGTGCACCTATTGTTCAGCCACCTGATTGGAATTTACCCTTTTAAATTATGTGTGATGCTAGTGATTATGCTGTTGGTGTTGTTCTAGGACAAAGAGTTGATAAGAAATTAAATGTTATTCAGCATGCTAGTAAAACTCTAGACAGTGCCCAGAGAAATTATGCTACCACTGAAAAAGGATTTTTAGTAGTTGTATTTGCATGTGACAAGTTCAGACCTTATATTGTTGATTACAAAGTAACTGTTCACACTGATCATGCTGCTATTAAATATCTTACAGAAAAGAAAGATGCTAAACCTAGACTTATTAGATGGGTTCTCTTGCTACAAGAATTTGATTTGCATATTATTGATAGAAAGGGAGCTGAGAACCCCGTTGCAGACCACTTTTCAAGGCTAGAGAATGTTCTTGATGACCCACTACCTATTGATGATAGATTTCCTGATGAGCAATTACATGTCATAAATGCTTCTCATAATACTCCATGGTATGTTGATAATGCTAACTATATTGTTGCTAAATTTATACCACCTAGTTGCACATACTAGCAAAATAAAAAGTTTTTCTATGATTTAAGACATTACTTTTGGGATGACCCACACCTTTATAAAGAAGGAGTAGATGGTGTTATTAGATGTTGTGTACCTGAGCATGAACAGGAACAGATCCTACGCAAGTGCCACTCCAAGTCTTATGGAGGGCACCACGCTGGAGATAGAACTACACATAAGGTATTGCAATCCGGTTACTATTGTCCCACTCTCTTTAAAGATGCTCGTAAGTTTGTCTTGTCTTGTGACCAATGTCAAAGAATTGGTAATATTAGTAGACGTCAGGGAATGCCTATGAACTATTCACTTGTTATTGAACCTTTTGATGTTTGGGGCTTTGATTATATGGGACCTTTTCCTTCCTCTAATGGGTATACACATATTTTAGTTGATGTTGATTACATTACTAAGTGGGCAGAGGCTATTCCAACTAGTAGTGCTGATCATAACACTTCTATTAAGATGCTTAAAGAAGTTATTTTTCCGAGGTTTGGAGTCCCTAGGTATTTAATGACTGATGGTGGTTCACATTTTATTCATGGTGCTTTCCGTAAAGTGCTTACTAAGTATGATGTTAACCATAGAATTGCATCTCTTTATCATCCTCAGTCTAGTGGTCAAGTAGAATTGAGCAATAGAGAGATCAAATTAATTTTGCAAAAGACTGTTAATAGATCTAGAAAGAATTGGTCAAAGAAACTTGATGATGCTTTTTGGGCTTATAGAACTGCTTATAAGAATCCTATGGTTATGTCTCCGTATAAAATGGTTTATGAAAAAGCATGTCACTTACCTCTCGAGCTAGAACATAAGGCATATTGGGCTATTAAAGAGCTCAATTATGATTTCAAACTTGCTAGTGAGAAGAGGTTATTTGACATTAGCTCGCTTGATGAATGCAGAACCCAAGCCTATGAGAACGCCAAGTTGTTTAAATAAAAAATTTAAAGATGGTATGATGTTAACCAATATAGTTGTGTCGACGTTCTGGGAACGGGGGTCCCCAGATGCCTGCCTGCGGCCCATGGCGCGGCTCCACTAGTGGCTGGTACGGCCTATCTTCACCAGCAAACACTCAAGACCCTCGCGAGGCGGGCGACACAAGACCTCCTGAGGGCCAGCCTCACTAGGCTGGCTCGCGAGGAGCGGAGAGATCAAGGCAAGGGGCACCTCGTGAGGTTCCCGTGACGTGAGCCATGATGACCAAGGCCAAGCGGGCGCCAGCGGGCGCAGAGTACTGGTTTCCTCTTTGGTGCTAAAGGAGCAGGCGCATGCGAGGAGTCCCGAGGCATCAGGCAAAGGTTTCCATATCGGTGCAATGAGACCAAGACCAGCGAGGCGGCGTCACCACCATAGCCTTTGGCAGGCGAAGACCACCTTTTGTCAGGATAGCTTGTACTGGCTGTCCCCCTTCAAACTAGCCGTTGTGGGATCCCTTCCCGCCTAATAATTGGGAAGAGGACCCGGGCCTCTATAAATAGGACTAGCCACCACCGTAGAGAAAAACGGACCTTGGATCAGATCCATTTCATCCACACACACACACACACACACCAGCTCACCGAGCTCAAGAACACCTCTCCTCAGGTGGTAGTTCTTCCCTTGTACTTGTCCATCCCTGCCTACAAGGAAATCCACCACACCACACTGGAGTAGGGTATTACACCACATCGGTAGCTCGAACCAGTATAAACCCTTGTGTCCCTTGTTCTTCGGGTTCGGCGAGCTAGGCTTTGAGATCATGGTGAGAGTGTGAGCTAGGGGGAGAGAGATCTTCGTGCGCACTCCAGAGTTCGAACCTCAAGGGTTTTGCAGGAACCCGTAATCCGACATTTGGCGCGCCAGGTAGGGGTGCGCTGAAGCTTTCCTTCCATCGATCCATGCTCCACCGCTCCACCACATCCATGGCAGACGCCCGTCGAGCTTGCGCCGAGTTCCGGGCTGCCCTGGCCGCCCGTGTCGCTCAGATAGCCCTGATAACCCACAAGTATAGGGGATCGCAACAGTTTTCGAGGGTAAAGTATTCAACCCAAATTTGTTGATTCGACACAAGGGGAGCCAAAGAATATTCTCAAGTATTAGCAGCTGAGTTGTCAATTCAACCACACCTGGAAACTTAGTATCTGCAGCAAAGTGTTTAGTAGCAAAGTAATATGATAGTGGTGGTAACGGTAACAAAAGTAAAGACAACAAAGTAAAGTTTTTGGTATTTTGTAGTGATTGTAATAGTAACAACGGAAAAGTAAATAAGCGTAAACCAGTATATGGAAAGCTCGTAGGCACCAGATCAGTGATGGATAATTATGCCAGATGTGGTTCGTCATGTAACAGTCATAACATAGGGTGACACGGAACTAGCTCCAATTCATCAATGTAATGTAGGCATGTATTCTGTATATAGTCATACGTGCTTATGGAAAAGAACTTGCATGCCATATTTTGTCCTACCCTCCGTGGCAGCGAGTCCTATTGAAACTAAGGGATATTAAGGCCTCCTTTTAATAGAGAACCGAACAAAGCATTAGCGCATAGTGAATACATGAACTCCTCAAACTATGGTCATCACCGGAGTGGTCCCGATTATTGTCACTTGGGGTTGCGGATCATAACACATAGTAGGTGACTATAGACTTGCAAGATAGGATCAAGAACTCACATATATTCATGAAAACATAATAGGTTCAGATCTGAAATCATGGCACTCGGGCCCTAGTGACAAGCATTAACCATAGCAAAGTCATAGCAACATCAATCTCAGAACATAGTGGATACTAGGGATCAAACCCTAACAAAGCTAACTCGATTACATGATAAATCTCATCCAACCCATCACCGTCCAGCAAGCCTATGATGGAATTACTCACGAACGGCGGTGAGCATCATGAAATTGGTGATGGAGGATGGTTGATGATGACGACAACGACGAATCCCCCTCTCCGGAGCCCCGAACGGACTCCAGATCTGTTGGAAATATGCCCTAGAGGCAATAGTAAAATGGTTATTATTATATTTCTTTGTTCATGATAATTGTCTATTATTCATGCTATAATTGTGTTATCCGGAAATCGTAATACATGTGTGAATACATAGACCACAACATGTCCCTAGTGAGCCTCTAGTTGACTAGCTCGTTGATCAACATATAGTCATGGTTTCCTGACTATGGACATTGGATGTCATTGATAACGAGATCACATCATTAGGAGAATGATGTGATGGTCAAGACCCAATCCTAAGCATAGCACAAAGATCGTGTAGTTCGTTTGCTAGAGCTTTTCCAAATGTCAAGTATCATTTCCTTAGACCATGAGATTGTGCAACTCCGGATACCGTAGGAGTGCTTTGGGTGTGCCAAGCGTCACAATGTAACGGGTGGCTATAAAGGTACACTACGGGTATCTCCGAAAGTGTCATTGGGTTGTACGAATCGAGATGGGATTTGTCACTCCATTTGACGGAGAGGTATATCTGGGCCCACTCGGTAATGCATCATCATAATGAGCTCAATGTGACCAAGTGTCTGGTCACGGGACCATGCATTACGGTACGAGTAAAGTGACTTGCCGGTAACGAGATTGAACGAGGTATTGGGATACCGACGATTGAGTCTTGGGCAAGTAACGTACCGATTGACAAAGGGAATTGTATACGGGATTGATTGAATCCTCGACATCGTGGTTCATCCGATGAGATCATCGAGTAGCATGTGGGAGCCAACATGGGTATCTAGATCCCGCTGTTGGTTATTGGCCGGAGAGGCGTCTCGGTCATGTCTGCATGTCTCGCGAACCCGTAGGGTCTACACACTTAAGGTTCGGTGACGCTAGGGTTGTAGAGATACTAGTATGCAGTAACCCGAAAGTTGTTCGGAGTCCCGGATGAGATCCCAGATGTCACGAGGAGTTCCAGAATGGTTCGGAGGTAAAGATTTATATATAGGAACTCAATTTTCGGCCATCGGGAAAGTTTCGGGGGTCACCGGTATTGTACCGGGACCACCGGAAGGGTCCCGGGGGTCCACCGGGTGGGGCCACCTATCTCGGAGGGCCCCATGGGCTGAAGTGGGAGGGGAACCAGCCCCTGTTGGGCTGGTGTGCCCCCCCTTGGGCTTCCCCCTGCGCCTAGGGTTGGGAACCCTAGGGGTGGGGGCGCGCCCACCTCACTTGGGGGGCAAGTCCCCCTTGGCCGCCCCCCCATCTAGATGGGATCTAGAGGGGCCGGCGCCCCCCTTGGCCCCTATATGTAGTGGGTGGGAGGGAGGGATGCGCACCCTAGCCCCTGGCGCCTCCCTCTCCCCCTCCAATACCTCCTCCCCTCCGTAGAGCTTGGCGAAGCCCTACCGAGATCCCCGCTGCATCCACCACCACGCCGTCGTGCTGCTGGATCTCCATCAACCTCTCCTTCCCCCTTGCTGGATCAAGAAGGAGGAGACGTCTTCCCCTACCGTACATGTGTTGAACGCGGAGGTGCCGTCCGTTCGGCAATTGGTCATCGGTGATTTGGATCACGACGAGTACGACTCCATCAACCCCGTTCTCTTGAACGCTTCCGCTCGCGATCTACAAGGGTATGTAGATGCACTCCTTTTCCCCTCGTTGCTAGATAACTCCACAGATTGATCTTGGTGAAGCATATAATTTTTTTCATTTCTGCTACGTTCCCCATCAGTGGCATCATGAGCTAGGTCTATGCGTAGTTACTATGCACGAGTAGAACACAAAGCAGTTGTGGGCGTAGATGTTGTCAATTTTCTTGCCACTACTAGTCTTATCTTGCTTCGGCGGCATCGTGGGATGAAGCGGCTCGGACCGACCTTACACGCACGCTTACGTGAGACAGGTTCCACCGACTGACAAAGCAGTTGTGGGTGTCTGTCTCTCCCACTTTAGTTGGAGCGGATTCGATGAAAAGGGTCCTTATGAAGGGTAAATAGAAATTGGCATATCACGTTGTGGTTTTACGTAGGTAAGAAACGTTCTTGCTAGAAACCTATAACAGCCACGTAAAAACATGCAACAACAATTAGAGGACGTCTAACTTGTTTTTGCAGAAGTGCTTTGTGATGTGATATGGCCAAAGGATGTGATGAATGATATATGTGATGTATGAGATGATCATGTTCTTGTAATAGGAATCACGACGTGCATGTTGATGAGTATGACAACCGGAAGGAGCCATAGGAGTTGTCATTATTTTTTGTATGACCTGCGTGTCATTGAGTAACGCCATGTAAATTACTTTACTTTATTGCTAAACGCATTAGCCATAGAAGTAGAAGTAATCGTTGGCATGACAACTTCATGAAGACACGATGATTGAGATCATGATGATGGAGATCATGGTGTCATGCCGGTGACGAAGATGATCATGGCGCCCCGAAGATGGAGATCAAAGGAGCAATATGATATTGGCCATATCATGTCACTGTTTGATTGCATGTGATGTTTATCATGTTTTGCTTCTTATTTGCTTAGAACGACGTAGTAAATAAGATGATCCCTTATAATAATTTCAAGGAAAGTGTTCCCCCTAACTGTGCACCGTTGCGAAGGTTCGTTGTTTCGAAGCACCACGTGATGATCGGGGACTGGGGCATGTCAGCGTAGAGCGCCAGGCTGCCACAGGGATGGAAAGGGGGGACCGAGCCGGAGCAAGACGTGCAAACATAAGCTTTCATAATAGGGATGATATTAACACAAAAGGCGCTACAAATTCTTTACACATCCCCGTGGGGGTCCATCTTAATTGCAAGCTATATCTACAAGCGCTGATGCCACCGACGCCATCATCAACAGTGGGCCATGGGAGGCCGGCGCCAACCCCATCCAGATCAACGACGGTGGCGGGTGGATGCCGCTGCTGTGCTCCGTGCACGGCAAGAGCTCGGGGGCACGTAGCTGTCATCGCTCATCTCCGGAGTCTCGTAGAGCTCGGGAGATTTGCTGGACTCCCAAGTGTTGTTACTGCTATCAAATGGACTGCCAGCATGACCAGTGGCAGGCCCGTCTCCCACCGCTGCGCCGTCCCGACGGCCTCCTCCGGTGCAGCACTTGAGGCAGCGGCCTTCCTCATCTAAGACATTGAAGAGCATCGTGGAGGCGCCATCGTATTCGAAGTGGATGGCGAGGGCGCCCTCCGCACGGCAAACTCGGGTGACCTCACCCCATCCGTGGGTCATGAAGATCTTGCCCGGGGAGACGACCTCAACTTCCGCCCCTGTCGCCGGGGCATCACACTCAGCAAGCTGCAACCATAGCTCGAGGGGACCCCTCGGCGGCATCTCGGCGGAGAAGAACTGCGGGAAGCGAATCCAGGAGCGCGGGGGCATCACCGCCCACACCACCAGTTCACGCGAGGAGCCCTCGGCGTGTTTTCCTGGGGAGGCGGCGTGCACCACCATGGCGCGGGCACCACGACCGCTGCGCTGTCAACGTGGATTGTCGCCTCCTCCTCCGGAGCCCTCTGCCTAGGCGTACAAAGGCAGTGGACATCCAGGAGGGGGCCGCTCATGCCAAGGCCTCGTCACCTCCGGCCTCACGACAATGTCTCGGCAGCGGGCCAGCCTCTTCTTCGGCGAGAGTGGCCCCGGCTCTTCGCGGGGGGCTTTTCCCTTCTCGGTGGCCGAGAATCTCCGTATCGGTGCCATGGGTGTCGCCGCTAGCAGAAAACAAGGAGCAAGGAAGAAGCAGCAAGCGGAACGGAGTAATAAATGGACGACGGGGCCTCCGCCCCTCCCCATTTATAGCAGGAGGAGGACAACCGACGACCCCCACGATCACAGGTAATGATCGCTTTTATGCATGCACCAGGGACTCGTCAAGTCGGCCAGTCGCCGAGGCAGCATGGGGAAGCAGAGACGCCCACGTCTCGTCAGTCGCCACACATCAATCAAGGCCACAGGCGGTTGGGGCCCGCGGCGCTCCGCACTTGCCTCTTGGCATTGCCTCGAAGCCAAGTCCGAGCACGCAGCCCTGGGGGCTACTGTCGGTGTTCTGGGAACAGGGGTCCCCAGACTTGCCTGCCCGCGGCCCACGACGCGGCTCCACTAACGGCCTGGTACGACCCGTCTTCACCAGCAAACACTCAAGACCCTCGCGAGGGTCCAAGCCTCGCGAGGCGGCGACACAAGACCTCCTCAGGGGCAGCCTCACTAGGCTGGCTCGCGAGGAGCGGAGAGATCAAGGCAAGGGGCACCTCGTGAGGTTCCCCTGATGTGAGCCATGACGACCAAGGCCAGGCGGGCACCAGGCGGGCTCCAACGGGCGCAGAGTACTGGTTTCCTCTTTGGTGCTAAAGGAGCAGGCGCAGGCGAGGAGTCCCGAGACATCAGGCAAATGTTTCCATATCGGTGCAACGAGACCAAGACCAGCGTGACGGCAGGATGGAGGTCATCGCGGAGCCCACGACGGCGTCACCACCAGAGCCTTTGGAAGGCGAAAACCACCTTTTGTCAGGATAGCTTGTACTAGCTGCCCCCTTCAAACTGGCCGTTGTGGGATCCCTTCCCGCCTAATTTTTGGGAAGAGGACCCGAGCCTCTATAAATAGGACTAGCCACCATCGTACAGAAAAACGGATCTTGGATCATATCCACTTCATCCACACACACACCAGCTCACCGAGCTCAAGAACACCTCTCCTCAGGAGGTAGTTATTCCCTTGTACTTCTTCATCCCTACCTACAAGGCAATCCACCACACCACACTGGAGTAGGGTATTACTGTCGGTGTCAAAACATGCAGATCTCGGGTAGGGGGTCCCGAGCTGTGTGTCATGGATCGATGGGTAACAGGAGATAGGGGACACGATGTTTACCCAGGTTCGGGCCCTCTTAATGGAGGTAACACCCTACTTCCTGCTTGATTGATCTTGATGAATATAGAGATTACAAGACTTGATTTTGTGGTCTAAACCCTAGAGGCATGATGAGTAATGTCATAATGATCTATCGACTAGCCTGGCCTCGGCTTATATAATGTACCAGAGGCCTAGGATAACAAGAGTCCTAGTCGAATACGCCGATGGAGAGGAGTCCTTGTCTTGATCACCAAGACTTGTGGAATACTCCTTGTATGCGGCATAGGCTACCCGAAGTGGCCTATGAGTGAACCGCCATGAGGGTCCTCGGCCCGATCCACCTAGTCGGGAGACGATGTGGTGAGTACCCCCTAGTCCAGGACACCATCAGTAGCGCCCTGAACCGGTCTTCAAGTTGGGGACACTCCTCGATTCTTCCAAACTGTTCTTCATCTTCGGTCGTCGGTCTTCAAAATTGGTTCAACAAATATTCTCATCTCCGATCTTGAGGATCGCCGAAGTGAATCCGAAGAGTATACACATCAGGTATCCGAGGAGCCACTTTAAGTTCTTGGCCGTTAACAATGCCTTGTTATTATTTTTTATGCCACACCTCGGGTTCGAAGTTGTTCCCGTGCGGCGGTGTCCTCTTGCATCCGAGCTCCAATGCCGGAATACATTCAAGATATCTTTTTGCAGCCGAGCACCAACGCCGGATTATATCCGAGCTCCAATGCTAGACTATATCTGAGCTCCAACGCCGGACTATATCCGAGGTGTCATAGATCACCTTGGCTTGAAAAAGTTGGAAGGAGGTTATCCGAGTTTAACGCTGAAAAGTTCTCTATGGCACGAGCCATTCGAATCCGAGCTTTATGCTGGAACACTTCCGAGTTCCAACGATGGTCAGCGTCCGAGGTGTCGTAAACTACGTCGGTCTTTTAAAAGATTGAACAAATTCAGCTAAGCTTAATGCCGGAAATGCCCTCTATGGAGCCAGCCAATGGTGCCCAAGCTTTATGCCGGACTGCTTCCGAGGTGGTGCACCACCCCGACCGCGGGCTGTTTTTTTGTGAATATTTTTTATTGGTGCAATTTATTCTCTGCCAAGATATATAGCTAGTATATGTATATCCAGTAGCCCTCAAGGTGTGTGTCGGTGTAAAATCCCAGATGCACCTGAAGTAAAACATAAAACTGCTGATCCTAGTAGCCCCTGAGACTCAGGTCGATTCACGAAATCGACCTGAGGATCAACTCCTAGCTCGGCAGCATACGTAGGAATAGAAACGCAGTGTAATATAGTAGAGGTAATAGTGATCGGCGGACGGGCCCTTGAGAGAGGGTCTTGAGAAGTTGCCGTCATATATTAGCTTGATGCCGGATAGGTCTAGATGGTACCTAATGCTGTCCAAAGACGCGTTTGCCTATAGTTCGGTCAGGCCGAACACTGAGCACTTTGAATTTTCTGCATTGAATAGGCAATGCAGTAGCCCCCGAGCCACTGGTCGGGTGGCAACACCAGATCAGGGGATCGATGTGCCCCTTTAATATTAGTAAATGATAAGCCCGAAGCCCAGTAGCCTCTGAGCCTTAATGCGGGCACGGGTGGCCGAATTAAGGATCGATATCCAGAGTAAAATCACAAATTATGTGTAATGATTCTCTGTATCCAAGTACTTTACGTCATTAATGCTCGGATCCGCATTTACAAAACTTTGTTGACCGACCATCGGCTTACACCTCCTCGGCCAGTAGCCGAGAAGTGTTTGTCCTACTTTATAAATCCTTTATGAGGGAAAAGATTTACGACAAACAAGGCAATCTGGCCATACGGTTTTATAAACAAAGGTACGCAGAGAGATATGTTATATTACTGTTTAACATAAGAAATGTCTTCCAAAGAAAATAGTCCCGCTATCGGTTTCTTTCTTTGGGTTGTCACGCTAAGCATGATCATGAAACCTCAGCTCTAATGTAAGAGAAAAATATTGAGGATTTAGTTTGGGGAAAGTTCCCGAACTGTGTAGTCCTTAGCGAACCCAAATTTTCACTTCTGTCGTTGCCGACCAGTTATATCCTTTAAGATGGCTAGCTTTCAGCTTCACCCAGTCTGAGGTACTAACCCTGATGACCCGGTAGTAACAATCACAGAGGTGCTCCCTTTACCGCTTAGCCGAACAATCGAGAACGTAGGGGTAATCACAGGAGCCAGGCAACCCAGCTTGGCCGAGATATTAAGTCAAATTGATAAATATTATGGCTTTATAACGATGATTACGGAAGCAGACCCTTGTATATTAAATACAAGTGCCGATGATATGTTTATTTTGACTCTGTTGCGACCGTTTATTAGTTGAAAGTGGCCCATCATCGGCTTTCACCCCCTTGTAGATGCTACACAGGGTGTTTCCGCAATAACAAACAACCCTTAACCAACGTCTCGGTGCTCAAAGGCGGTTGTTTTAGCGGAAACAAGGCAATCAGATATGCGGGCTTTATAACTTTCACTTAGTCATAGGAGCTTAAAGTTGGGAGGCCATTTACTAGCCCCTGGTTAGTGTTCGGCGACAGCCGAGGTCAAGCCGTAAACACTTCGGCCAATGTTATGGATGGCCCATCATTTAACACAGTCATCGGATCGCTGACCAGTCTGCGCTTATTGTGACAGTCAGTTTTCGGCTTTCTCCACTGAGGTGCTTAACCATGCGAGCTGGAAGCACAATCGCAGTGGTTCTCCCTTTGCACACCTAGCCGAACAAAGCGGAACATAGGTGGCTAGCACAGGAGCCGGGCAACCCAACTATTGACCGAAGACACAATTCGAAACCGATGCATATATAGCAATATCCGGGAATGTTTTTGCCGAATCTCTAAAGGTGTCCGGCGTTGCACTGCGGGACTTATGCTGGAAACACAGAAATAGTTTAAAAGTGCCATAAGCTTGGAAAACCAAAAAACATCAGTAAAAACTTGACGTCCGAACAAGATCAAGTGTTCAGTGCCAATCCAAAAATTGGAAAAAAAATTGTGCTTCTGTTGTGCTTTAGCATGACGCATCCGATCTCAAGACTTCACGCGGGTCCGCCTACGGCTTCAAGCTCCTTATCCCAAAGGCGGAGTACTTCTCCGAGGCCAGTTTAGCGAACTAAACTCGAGCAGATTTTTAGAGAGAAGACAGGCTATCCGGCTATTGACCATACACTCGAGTCGAAAAAAGAGCGGTAGAAAAAGACTTTGCAACGACCAAGAAGAAAACACATTTACTATAAAAGAACCCATATAAATTTTAAGAGCCCCCAAGTGACTTCGGTAAAAGAATTTTATGTATAATGATTGTATGTACCGAAGTACGTATATCATATCTGTGTTCACCGAACTTTAAATGCGTCTTAACCGACATCGGCTTCTCCCTCTTGGTCAAGGGCGAAAAGTGTTATGTACTCCACCTGTCGAGAATATCGACGGTGTTTCTGATAACCAGACAATCAGGCCATAAGGCTGTAATAGACAAAGTGCGCTCAGGGAACTTATGCTATATAACTAACAAAGTGTAAGAAGCATCTTCAAAGAAAATAGTACCCCCACCGATACCTTTCTTTGGTAGCTCATTGTTACTATGAGACTTGTGTAATAGATTTTTTGTACTCATGAGTTCTGTTGTGTGCCGACCATGATTGAAAACAATAAGAGTGCTAGCTTTCGGCTTCACCCAGTCTGAGGTCCGAGCCTGGATGACCTGATCGTGACAATCGCAGAGGTGCTCCCTTTATTCCCTGGCAGAACAATCGGGAAAGTAGGGGTAAACACAGGAGGAAGGCAACCCAGCTTGCGGAACACTTAAGTCAACATGGTGCATATTGTGGCGTAATACACGAACAAGGAACGAAGCCATACAAGTATAATCATATGCAAGAGGAAAGGCTTCATAAAGGAATCCCCGAAATAAACGGGGTATTTGAATTTGTGTGTCACAAACAACTTTTTGCCAAAAAGTATAATTCTTGGTCGAACCGAACAAAATTTAAAACTAAAAGATTTTGAGCATGAAAGCACTTAGCTAGTTCATGTGCTCGGTGTTGATGACGTGATTCGGGCTTGTGGCATGATGTCGGAGTAATGGGCCACGGGTAGGCAAACCCGAGCCCCAGGACCTTTCAAAACATCTGGGCAGACTGCGCCCCTCAAAACCCCAAAGACGAAGAGCCATCTTCTGAGAGTCGGCGACGGAGTCGCCGACTGCCCCTCGCAGCCGAGTCCCAGAGACGGCCTCAAGACAAGCCGACTCCAAGCTAGCGACTTCCGATGAAGCCGGCTACAGGGAGTCGGCCCGCGACTCCATCCACCTCCTACCTGTGCGACCACGAGCGGGATGGGATAAAGCCGCCTTGCGGCCCGTCCCTGCCCCGCTCATAAAGAGCAGGCATGGCCACAGGGCGCCGTACCGACGGAGATCTCCGTCCGGCGCGGCACTGTAGCCACGCCGGCCCTGACGCCAGCCCCGTGGGCAGATTCCTGTACCCACGATGGCCTTTCATGCGACCGAAGATAGCGGGACCCGCTGTCGGCGGAGTGCGAAAAACGGCGAGCGCCCAAGCGGACCCGTTGGAGTCGGCCTCCGGGAGTCGGCCGGCCCCTTCCACGGGCTCCAAGCGCCATTAACCAGACAAGACAGGGAATGGCAACGTGATCGCCGCCAGCGGCGGCAACGTTGCCATGACCCCACGACCAAGCTCGCATCATTAGAAGCGCGGCTACAATAACCTGCAGCCGACAAGACTCGCCCGCGGCGGACAAGGGCTGTCGGCCCCATGCTGGACCGCCGGCGGGGCCCGCTAGTCGGCGGGCCCTAGGAGTCGGCGGAGAAGACGGCAACAAAGAGATCGGCGGCTGGGACCTGCGTCGAGTCGGATTACCATTGTACCCCGGGGTAGGCCTATAAACCCCCGGGCACCCATGCAAAGGGTTGGACCTCAATAGTTTTAGACACACATAGAGGGAAGAGAAGAGCTAGCCGTGCCCTTCTCCTTCCTCACCCCGAACAGCTCAAGGAGCAACCTTGTACCCACTTTGCCATAGTGATCATGCGGAGACCCCGCAGAGTAGCAGTAGGGGTGTTATCTCCTCGAAGAGCCCTGAAGCTGGGTAAGATTCGCCGGCGTGCATGTCTTCGCCTCATCCCGTTTCCAGGCACCGGCAACGTTCTACTCGCCCCCTCCATGATAAGCCATCCTTTGGCATATGTCGCACCAAACCCCCGACATTTGGCACCCACCGTAGGGCCAGGTGCATCGTCGTCCGGAGACCTGCTCTGGACGGGAACCCTCTTCCTCCCTGGCGAGCGCAGCCAGCCTGGCACGCCAGACGGAGTCTGCGCTGACGCGCTGCATGGCACTGAGGTCGCCTACGGCGGCGAGCTGCCTCGTTGAACTTGTCGGCGAGGTTCGCCTCTCCGATGAGCCTGCATCCGACGCAGGCACAGACGGCGCTGAAAGCCTCCTCGCGGGCCTCCTCGAGTAGCTCCACGTCACCGGCGAGCCCGCCGCCGACCTGGAGTCCGTAGGCTCCACCAACCCGATGTTGGTCGACTCCGACACCGCGTCACTTGACACGTTCCCCACCAACGTGGTGGTCTACGACGAGCCTCTCCCTCGCGCGGAGAGCGGCGGAAGGACAGTCACGGAGGTGCTCGTCATCGGTCACAGCGAGCCTTCCGGCGAGGGAGCTCGTGACCCTCTCGACGCGGTTCTGCAAGACCTGACCGCCTCCATCCCGGAAGACGCCGACGTTGGGACGCTGGAGGCGCGCTGCCTCCAGCTCATCGTGGGCGCACAGAAGCTGGCAAGCATGAGACGCTTGTTAGAATCCTACCAGCGCGAGATGGATCGCGCTGTGGGCGGCTCGCCGGCTCCGACAAGGCCTAGCCGCCTAGGCGTGGTCCAGCAGCGCGGCGTAGCCATCGCCAATCTTTTTGGGGCCAATTGCCCCGTGTACGCCACGCAAGCGGAGAACATCCGAAACGCCCGGCGGCGGCGAGCAACTGGATAACCCGAGGGCGAGGCGCCGTCGATGACGGGCGAGTCCAGCAGCTCTCGGCAGCTGCCGCGCGCAAAAGACGGCCGGCTGTCGCCGCAGGCGCCGCGACGACAACACGGTGACTTGCCTCCCTGCCGAGATCAAGCGCGGCGTCTCGGGCCGATCGGGCGGCGTCCGCGAAGGAAAAACAAGATCCGGCTATCGCCATAGCCGAGACTCACATCTCCATCGAAAGCGCGGCGAAGACGGCCGCCCAAAAGCGATTGGCGGCGGGGCGACTATCTGCCTCCTCCTCCCGCGAGAGAAAGCGAGTCTCCCGCCACCCGTCGAGCATCCGACTCTCGGCGACCGCCTTGGCGCCGAGAGGAGTTGGAGAAAGCAGCGCCCGCCACGGATCGGCGACTCCACGATCCCAGGTGCTTGAAGAAGAAGACGAGTTGGGCCCGCCCTGTTTCGGACCTCGCATCCGGGACGAGCCCTTCCCCAGAGGATTCACACTCCCCCGAGACACACCCAAGTACACCGGCTCCGTGAAGCCGGAGGACTGGCTAGTGGATTACTCCATGGCCGTCAGCATAGCGAACAGCAACAAGCGTGTTGCCGTAAAGTATGTTCCCCTCATGCTCCAGGGCACGACCCGGACATGGTTAAACAACTTGAAGCCCCGCAGTATCAACAGCTGGGTCGACTTCACCGAGGCCTTCGTCCGCAACTTCACGAGCACATACAAGCGACCTCCCAAGCCTCGCCAGCTTTCCTTGTGCGTGCAAGGCCCCAACGAGTCTACTCGCGACTACCTCACGTGCTGGGCCGAGCTCTGGAACTCCTGCGAAGGAGTGCATGAGGTGCAGGCAATCGAGTACTTCACCGCCGGGTGCAGAGAAGGCACCCTCCTCAAGCACAAGCTCCTTTGCGACGAGCCGAGACCATCGGCGAGCTGCTGATCATAGCGGACAAATGCGCCTGACCCGACTCCTCCATGAAGTCGGAGATCGAAGTCAGTGCGACTGGCAAGGTGGCTCCTCAGGCTCCAAGAACTCCGGCTGGCGACACCAGTCGGCGACAGCAGTAGAATGACCACAAGCGCAAGGCCCAGCAGCCGGCTTCCAACAGCCGGCGGTGGCGGCTGATCGAACCGGCAGCGGAGGGGGCAGCCTCACCCAAGCGGCGAAAAGCGGCAAGTCCAACTGGTTGCCGCCTTCTCTTCTGAGCATACTCTGGATGGACCTCCGCAAGTTCCATAGCGGCGCGAAGCCGTCGAATCACACCACCCGGAAGTGCCACTGGCTCACCAGGATCGCCAAGGGAGACGGCCTTGTCCCTCCTCCGCCTGCTGGGCCGCCGTCTACACCACCGCCCCAGCAGCCGGCTGTCAGGCCAGTCGGCACAATACAAGACGAGTACCCAGAAGAGCATGGTACCTATGTAGTGTTTACTAGTGTGGCTGACGATCGCCGCAGCCGGCGGCAACAACAATAAGAAGTGAATGCAGTAGCATCAGATACTCCAGAATTCATGCACTGGTCCGAGAAGCCCATCAGTTGGAGCCGAGCTGATTACCCAGAGGTGATGCCGAATCCGGGCTCCTACGCCCTGGTCTTGGGAGCCACCCTTGCAGCGGATAGGCGGGCGCTTCGCTTCGCGCAGTCTTGATAGACGGAGGCAGCAGATCAACATCCTGTACAAGGATACAATGGAGAGTTAGGAATCAAGCAAAGACAGCTTGACCACAATCGGACTATGTTCCGCGAATTGTACTGGCCTTTCCTGCTCACCGATTGGCAAGATTCTGATAGACGTCCTCTTTGGGGACAAAGATCACTTTCGCCGAGAGCCAGTCTGGTTCGAAGTGGTGGACCTCGAAAGCCCCTACCATGCTCTTGGCCGACCTGCTCGCCAAGTTCATGGCGATCCCCACTATGCCTACCTCAAGATGAAGGCAGCGAGTACCAAGGGATTCGACCATAGCCGGCGACTACAGAGAAAGTCGTCCTTTGTCAAATTGAAAGCGATCGGCTGGCCAAGTCCCTGGTGATCGCAGCTGAGAAGCGGCTCCTTGATCGGGTTGTGGCGATGGCCGGCAAGCAGCCAGAGATGTCGTCCGATCCCAAGGAGTCAGAAGCTGAGGGCTCGTTCAAGCCGGCCAAAGAGACCAAGAAGATACCCTTGGACCCGGAGCACCCAGAGAGATATGCTTTGTCGTGGGGTGCAAACCTTGACAGCAAATAGGAAAAGCGAGCTCGTCGATTTCCTCCGTGAGAATCGGGACATCTTCATGCTCCCCAAAGACATGCCAGTGTACCGCGGAATTCGCCGAGAACAAGTTACATGTCCGATCTGATGTGAAGCCGTCGAGCAGCCCTTGCGCCGCTGTCGGAAAGAAAAAAAGAAGAGTTGTTGTAGAAGAGATAGCCCGGCTCCTCGCAGCCGGTTTCATCATGGAAGTGTTCTTTCTAGAATGGTTAGCAAACCCGGTCTTGGTACTAAAGAAGAACAAGGAGTGGCGGATGTGTATTGACTACATGAGCCTCAACAAAGCCTGCCCCAAGGACCCGTTCGCTTTGCCAAGAATTGATCAGGTGACAGACTCCACAGCCGGATGCGAGCTGTTGAGCTTCTTAGATGCATATTCATGATATCACCAGATCAAGCTGAACCCGGCCGACAGATTGAAGACTGCCTTCATCACGCTGTTTGGAGCTTTCTGCTACCTGACCATGACGTTCGGCTTGAGGAATGCCGGCGCCACCTTTCAGCGTTGCATGCAGAAGTGCCTCCTCAAGCAGCTTGGCGAAACGCATGCGTCTCGTGGACGACGTGGTGGTGAACACGGAGAAGCGAGGAACGCTGTTGGAAGACCTCAAGGAGACCTTTTAAAATCTGCGCCGATTCCGGATCAAGCTCAACCCGAGAAATCGTCTTGAGTACTAGCGGCCAGCTCCTTGGCTTCCCGGTCTCTGAACGCGGCATAGAGTGCAACCCGTGAAGATCAAAGCGATCGAAAGGATGGAAGTACCCGCCGACGCTAGATGTGCAAAAGTTCACGGCTGCTTGGCGTCTATCGGCCGATTCATCGATCGGCTTGGTAAAGCTCTTCCTCTGTACCAGCTCATGAAGAAGACCACCTTCTTGAATGGAACTCAAAGCGGACGAGGCTTTTCTCCAGTTGAAGAAGATGCTGACTACTCCCCCAGTACTGGCGTCTCCGACTCCAAAGGAGCCCATGCTCCTGTACATTGCCACCACCAGCAGGGTAGTCAGCACGGTTATCGTAGTTGAACGCAAGGAGGAACGCAAGCCACTACCTGTCCAGAGACCGATTTATTACCTGAGCGAAGTACTGTCGACCTCCAAGCAGAACTACCCCCACTAACAGAAGATGTGTTACGGCGTGCACTTTGCCGCCAAGAAGTTGAAGCGTTACTTTCTAGAGCATCCAATCACCATGGTTTGCACGGCCCCACTAGCAGAGATCATCGGAAGCCGAGATGCTTCTGGCCGAGTAGCCAAATGGGCCATAGAGTTGGCCCCCTACACCATCTATTACTAGCCCCGCACCGCCATCAAGTCACAAGCACTGGCCGACTTCCTCGTCGTTGGGCGAGACCCAATACACTGCCGCCAAATACCGACTCCACCCATTGGCGGATGCACTTTGATGGCTCCAAGATGTGCACCGGCTTGGGAGCCGGCGTGGTCCTCACCTCCCCCAAGGGCGACAAGCTCAAGTACGCGCTGCAGATCCATTTGGCCGCCTCCAACAACGTCGCCGAATACGAGGCGCTCATTCACGGGCTCCGGCTTGCCAAAGAGCTTGGCATTCGCCGGATCCTGTGCTATGGCGAGTCCGACTTGGTGGTCCAACAATCATCCGGCGAGTGGGACGCCAAAGATGCAAATATGGCGAGCTACCGTTTTTTGGTACAGCAGCTGAGTGGATGTTTTGAGGGGTGCGAATTCCTCCACGTGCCAAGAAACGACAACGACCAAGCAGATGCCCTGGCAAGAATCGGCTCCACCAGCGAGTAATACCATCCGGCGTAAGCCCTTGGCGCCTCCTCAAGCCATCTGTCAAGCCGTCACAGTCGACTCCATTTTGTGCCGGCTCCCCAGAAGTCGGATCCGATGCAAAGCCTCAACAAGCGGCACAAGAATCCCTCGCAGACGCCCCAAGAACGCGGCGGTCGGCGGCCCGGACTTCAAAACCCGCCCGGGGCTGCGGCGACCATTGCGAAGACTCGATTACTCGCCCGGGACTGCGCCAGCCGGCCCGGGGACTTCTTCAACCCAACAAGCTGCTGCGGACTCCAACCCGCCGCCTCCCAGCCCAGCCGCCCTCGTCCAAGTAGCAAGATTGGCAACGAAGAAATAGCAGCACCCTCATGGGCCCAGCCCATCCTGAAGTTCTTAGTAAGTGGAGAGCTACCAACCGATGAGACCTTGGCTCGGCAAGTGCAACGCCGAGCGGCAGCCTACACTATAGTCAATAGAGAGCTGGTCAGGTGTAGCGTCACCGGTGTCTACCAGCGCTGCGTCGAGTTAGAACAAGGCCAAGCAATTCTCGAAGACATCCATCAGGGCAAGTGTGGCCATCATGCAGCCTCAAGAGCACTCGTCGCCAAAGCCTTCCGGGGTTTCTTCTAGCCGACTGCCCTAGAAGAGGCTAAGGAATTAGTTAAAAAATGCAAGGGGTGCCAGGTGTTCCGCTACAAGCCGCTTCAGCCAGCTTCTGCACTCAAGACTATCCCCATCGCCTGGCCCTTTGCTGTTCGGGGCCTGGACATGGTGGGACCATTCAAAACGGCATGAGGTGGCCTAACTCACTTACTTGTCGCGGTGGACAAGTTCACCAAGTGGATAGAAGCAAAACCCATCAAGAAGTTGAATGTTCCCACTGCAGTGACTTTCATCGCCGACATCACGACTCGGTACGGCGTACCACACAGCATCATCACCGACAACGGCACAAATTTTGCCAAAGGTGCCCTGGCCCATTTTTGCGCGACGCAAGGCATCCGACTGGACTTAGCGTCCGTTGCCCATCCACAGTCAAACGGCCAGGTGGAGCGAGCGAACGGCCTCATCCTGTCTGGCATCAAGCCTCGACTGGTCGAACCATTGGAGCGTTTGGCCGACTGATGGCTTGAAGAGTTGCCAGCTGTCCTCTGGAGTCTGCGCACGACTCCAAACAAGTCAACCGCTTCACACCTTCTTCCTCGTCTCACGGTGCAAGCCGCCATCCCAACGGATATAGAGTTCGACTCCATGAGTCACCATGTACACCGAAGAGAAGCGAAGAAGCACGCCAAGACGGCGTCGATCTTACGAAGAGGGCCGGCTGTTGGCACTCACTGGTCCGCATCTACCAGCAGAGCCTGCACCGCTACTACAACAAGAAGGTCAAGCCAAGATCATTCCTAGAGGCGACCTTGTGCTCGCTGATCCAATGAACAGCCGGCAAAGACAAGCTATCGGCGCCTTTGGGAAGGCCCATTCATCATCGACAAAGTCTTTGGAAATGACTCCTACTACGTCGACGACGCCGAAGCCCGAGCACGCAAGAGGGACGACTCAAAGAAAGAGACGGACGACCATGGAATCTGAATCTCCTCAAGATTTTCACAGATTGATGCAAAGATGTACCACTCCACCCTTTGTGTTTAAAGTACCAAGACTCTGGGGCCCCCGAGACGAGCTCGGGGACTGCCCTCTTTTGTTATCTGTATGATAAGAATTATGCCTTCGAGTATGTTACTCTTTGTTATGCTATTTGGCACCGGGCTCGACTAGTCGGCCCGGGGACTCGCCGCCTTTGGGCTATGAAATGCTTCCTGCAGTCAGACAAGTAACGTGCGGTGCCTAAGCCGTCTCCTGTCAGAAGCCGCAGCTTGCAGAGCGACTATTTGGTGGGCAGGAGTAAGGAAGAACGGGCGCCCACACGAAAAAATGGCTAAGGACCCAAAGCATAAACATAGTTTAAATCGGCTTCCAGCCTGTTTTGTAAAACCGACTGTTAAGTAGTCGGCTTACCGCTTTCTAACCAACTTGCTTAACGACTCTAAAAATGGCCAAGTACTTGCCTTCTCAAAAGTAGCCAAGCACTTGACCTAGACGGCAGTCCGCAGAGCGGTTGCCCGATGGGCAAGGCGTCATCTAAGGGAGGGCGGCAAAGGAAAAAGCCACAAGAGCAATAAGAAAAGGAAGCTAAAATATGAATAATATTTACACAAGCTTAGGCCCTTGGCCGGATCTTCGGACAGAAATTCAGAATACACCCCGCGGGTGGAATTGTGCGAATTAACAAGTTCTTTCAAAGACTAGCAAAACAGATAAAATAAAGGCAAGGCAGCAGCCTAAGAAGCGGCAGATGGGGTTGGAAGGCCGGAGGCGGCGGCGGCGTCAGGCGCCGGGGTGGCAGGCTGGGCGATCTCGGCTTGATCGTCTCCGGCGGCAGTCGGCCCAGACGGGCGCGGCTCGTTGCTGGAGGCGCGGTCGAGCTGAGGCTGCTCGCCCGCTCCGTCTTCTGGCGCCTCCATGTCGTCTCCGTCCTCCGCCTCGTCTTCATCCTCGGCGCTGGAGTCGATCACCTCCGCCGAGTCCTCGCCGTAGTCCGGGTTCATCCCGAACCACTCCGGCGGTGCCTCCCCACTGTCGTCAGACCGCTCAGGGACGAAGACGCTGGTGTCCGTGTAGTCGGCGATCGCCGCCGCACGCTCGACGAGGGCGTCCTCCGCGGCCAGCAGCTCCGCCTGGGCTTCCGACCGGAACGCGGCAAGCCGGTCCAGATCTAGCCCTGGATACCATGCCTTGACGAACTCCAGGGCTCAGCGAGCTCCAGCCCAAGCCACGGAGCCCTTCCAGGCCTCAAGACGGCCAGCCGCGACCTCCAGCCAGTCGGCGGTCCGGCTGGGAGTGCGCAGAACCGACATATCCGGCCACAGAGCAGCGAGCGCCAGGGCGCCGGCACTCTGAAGACGGCGCAACATCCGATGGGTCGGCCGCAGACGGGCCTCGATGCTCAGAAGCTGCTCGTCAAGGGTCCCGGGGGCGTTGGCTGCGATCTCAGCACCACCCGCCCTTCGCGCCTCACGGTCAGCCTCGATGGCTTGATTGGCCGCCTGCGTTTGACCGGGGAAGAAGTCTGCCAAGAAGAAGAAAAAGCAAGTCAGAAAAACAGGAGTCGGCCTGACCCATAGTCGGCGACCCAAAACAAAAAGCAAAAGCGAACTCACCATCGACGATATCCTCGATTTCATGGAAGCCGAAGGTCAGCTGCGCTTCCCTGTCGGTCCAGGAGGAGTGCTCGCTCTCAAATTCGGCCAGGAGAGCGGCCTCTTTCTTCTCCGCCTCAGCCTGCTCCACCAGCTACGTAGCCAGCAGGTCGCGCTCTGCAGCGAGCTTGCCGCACTCCTCCTCTTTGGCGCATAAGCGGTGTCGGCCGTGCCAGCTTCCCCGAAGCGGCGTTGGACTCAAGAATAAAAAAAAGAAGGACGCGAAGTCGCCGCTAAGAAGGTCGCCAGAAGATCCGGCCCGATGCACAGCGATCGTCCCAATCTCGGGACTACAGCCCATGGTGCGCCAAACTTCGCCAAGAAGAAAACTCACCTCGCTCTCGCCAAGTCAGCAGATCCTCTTGCTCGGCTCCTCAATGTTGCGGTTGACGGCGAGAGCGCGAGGTTGTGATACTCTGCGACAAGAATTCCGCACAAAGGTAAAAACTTGGAAGTAAGCAAATAGAGTTCGAGTCACTTTGCTCAGCAGCCGCCCAAACTCGAGGACTACACCAGCAGGTGCGCCGCCCGCTTACGAGAAAAGCAAGAAAAGTTCAAAAAAAACATACCGCATGGCGATCACGGCGCCAGTGCGCCTTGGTGAGGTTACGGATGGCGTCGCCCTCAGCTCGCAGCAGTCGCTGGGCGTCCGAAGCGCCGTGTTCAGCGGGCCCGTGCCGCCTCCTCGCACCCACCCAATGGGCGCAGCGCTTGTCGCCTCGGCGTCAGGAATGGCTGAGCTGGCGCGCCGATCTCAGCGCGCGCGCGCCAAGTCGCCTTCTCAAGATGGCGTCGCGCTGGTGAGGCGACTTGAAGAAGCAGCTGCGCCACGGCCTCGTCGTCGGTCGGCGGCACAGGTGGGTCCGCCGGCTGCTTGCCTCGCGAGCTCTCGGACTGCGGTGGAGGCGGCGGAGGTGGCGCGGCCGTGCCCGGTAGGGAGACCTCGCCGCTTTCCCCCTCTGCGACGGGGACCTCACCGCCGACTCCCTCCGACTGCCTCATGAACTCCGGTGGCGGCGGCGCAGAGCTCAACGGGGTGACGAGCAGCGCCGACTGGAGGCGCGCGGCCTCCTCGGCTCGCCTCTTGGCTGCAGCGGCGGCTTCGACCTCCTCCAGATTCTTCTAGGCGGAAGCCGCCGCCTTCTCAGCCTCCACCTTCTCCAGATGGGCGGCCTCCTCCTCGTCGCGCTTCTCCTGCGCATTCTGCTCCCATGCCTCCCGGAGGGCGGCCGCAGGGTCAACCCGCCAACTATTGGCGGACGTCTCCGCCGACACCATGACGGAGGCGGCGGCGACCCTCTCCAAGGTGAGGGGAGCCCTGATGAGAAAGAGACATGTGAAGACTTGGACAAGACGGACCGGAAGAAAACAAGACAAGATAAAAAGTACTTACGCGGAGACCAGCGGTGGCTTCTTCACTTCCTTGCGGAAGCGGTTAGCCTTCGCGACCGCCTCTTCGCGCTGAGTCGCGGTAGCCGCTCCCCTGAATTTCTTGGCCCGGCCGCCTGGCAGACTCGGCCCGGCCAAGCGCTTCTTCGCGCCGCCTCGACCACCCAAGGCGGCAGAGGACCTCGCGCATGGATGGCCGGCTTTCTGCTGGCGGCGGGGGACAACTTCCTTCTCGCCGTTGTCATCAGGCCAGTCGGCGAAGGTGGCCGAAGGCCTGAAGTCGTCGGCCCCTCCTCCTCCCTCGGCGTCGGTCTCCATCGCCGCGACGCCCAAGTCAGGGTGGTCGGCGTCACTCTCCGCCCGGTCGGGGACGAACTCACGAGCCGGCCCCGCGGCGCCGGCCGAGGGCAGCATGAGGGGATTCTGAATCGGAAAAGACCAAGGGAAATTAGAGCTGGATTCGGCTGAAGAAGGAAACAGAGAAGCAAGAGACGACTTACCATGGGCGGGGGGTTGGCGCGCGAGTATGGCTCCTTGCCGAATTGCCATTCCTCCGTGAGGCCGCAGTTCGCCAAGAAGTTCACCGTGTCAACCACCTCCGCGTGGGGCATGTCCTTGGAGCACAGCCGGCTGGGGTCCCGGCGGCCGCTCATCTGACAGATCAGATGAGGTCGGCCTTGAAGAGGGAAGACTCAGCGCGCCACGAAGGCGGCCAGCAAGTCCGCCCCAGTCAGGCCCTCTGACTGCGTCATCACGCGGAGTCGTACGACGACGGCGTTGCCTGCGGGAGTCAGCGTCCGGGCCCAATGGGACCAGCTGGGAGGTCGCCCCGCCAACTCGCCGGCCATGTAAGGCGGCAAGTTGACCCAGTCGCCCTCGACGGCGACGTTCTTGACGTAGAAATATGTGTGTTGCCACATCTTCACCGACTTGATGAGGGGGATGGCAGGAAAAGGGTTCTAGGGCACCGGCCTCCTCTTGGCGATGAACGTGCCGCATAGAGACGGCACGCGAGCGACATGGGTCCTGAGCTTAGCTTGGAAGAATTCCCCCCACAGCTCGATGGTGGGGAGAACGCCAAGGAAGCCCTCGCATAAGGATGCGAAGGCAGCCAGCAGCACCACCGTGTTGGGGGTGAGGTGGTGCAGCTGGAGCCCGAAGAACTCCAAGAATGCGCGGAAAAAACCGCTCGCCGGCAGACCTAGCCCACGCATAAGGTGCGAGCGGAAAATGACCCGCTCGCCCTCCTCCGGCGCCGGCGTGATTTCGCCCTCCGGCACTGCGCGGGTCCGCACTAGGTGGCTGCCAGGGATGCGGCGCGTCTGGCGAAGAAACTCGATAATGTCGTCGTCGATGATGGAGCCATCCACACGCCGAAGCGTGCGGTGGGAGGCGCCGTGGCGGAGGAAGAGCTCATCTCCGCGGCGTGGCGAGGTTCGGCGTGGCGGAGCGAGGAAGAAGATGAAGCAAGAAATGAGACGAAGCAAGGAGCAAGAGGGAGCGGGGAAGAGTGGGTGCGCGTGCGTCGCCGCCCCCCTCCCCCCGCCTACTTATAGGCGCCTAGGCTGAGAAGCCAAGGGGGCGGGCATGGGATTAACTGCGCCCATGTCCCCACGCCCCCATGATTTAACCCACGATGTTACTGCGCGCAGTAACGGCGTGGGGAGCCCAACCGCCAGCACGGCCGTAGCTGATCCACCGTGCGCCGAGGCGCGGTAGTGGCGGGCCCCGCCTGACGGGCCCGTCTAGTCGCGCGCGTGGGCTGGCAGGCTAGCCCTGCCGCATGGCGTCACATGGCGGGCCCGCAACGGGCAGCTGCCTCGAAGCTTGTCAGGCACGCCGCTCGGACCCCGCCGCGACCTTTGAAACCTCGGAGGAGCAAGACGGCCTCCTGCAAAGCCGACTCCAGCTAGTCGGCTCAAGATAAATACGGCAAGACCAAGCCCAGATTCTTCCACTAGAGGGATGAAACTATTGAGGCTCCTCGACATGTCGCCCTCGGCGCCTCACCAGCTTTGGGGACTACTGTCGGAGTAATGGGCCACGGGTAGGCAAACCCGAGCCCCAGGACCTTTCAAAACATCAGGGCAGACTGCGCCCCTCAAAACCCCAAGACGAAGAGCCGCCTTCTGAGAGTCGGCGACGGAGTCGCCGACTGCCCCTCCCAGCCGAGTCCCAGAGACGGCCTCAAGACAAGCCGACTCCAAGCTAGCGACTTCCGATGAAGCCGGCTACAGGGAGTCGGCCCGTGACTCCATCCACCTCCTACCTGTGCGACCACGAGCGGGATGGGATAAAGCCGCCTTGCGGCCCGTCCCTGCCCCGCTCATAAAGAGCAGGCATGGCCACATGGCGCCGTACCGACGGAGATCTCCGTCCGTGGGCGCGTTATATACGCTTGCCCACTCGCGCCACCCGTGGGCAGATTCTCGTACCCACGATGGCTGTCTGTGCGACCAAGAGGCGGCGGGACCGCTTTGTCGGCGGAGTCTGAAGACGGCGAGAGAGCCCCGAAGACGGACCCGTTGGAGTCAGCCTCCGAGAGTCGGCCGGCCCCTTCCACGGGCTCCAATCGCTATTAACCAGACAAGACAGGGAATGGCAATAGTGATCGCCCGCCAGGCGGCGGCACTATTGCCATGACCCCACGACCAAGCTCGCGTCATTAGAAGCGCGGCTACAGTAACCTGCAGCCGGCAAGACCCGCCCGCGACGGACAAGGGCTGTCGGCCCCATGCTGGACCGCCGGTGGGGCCCGCTAGTCGGCAGGCCCCAGGAGTCGGCGGAGAAGACGGCGACTTAAGAGACTGACGGCTGGGACCTGGGTCCAGTCCGATTACCATTGTACCCCCGGGAGGTAGGCCTATATAAACCCCCCGGGGCACCCATGCAAAGGGTTGGACCTCAATAGTTTTAGACACACATAGAGGGAAGAGAAGAGCTAGCCGTGCCCTTCTCCTTCCTCACCCCGAACAGCTCAAGGAGCAACCTCGTACCCACTTTGCCATAGTGATCATGCGGAGACCCCGCAGAGCAGCAGTAGGGGTGTTATCTCCTCGGAGAGCCCTGAAGCTGGGCAAGATTCGCCGGCGTGCATGTCTTCGCCTCATCCCGTTTCCAGGCACCGGCGACGTTCTACTCGCCCCCTCCATGATAAGCCATCCTTTGGCATATGTCGCACCAAACCCCCGACACATGATGAAGACGCCCGTTGATCTGTGACAGATCCGACAAGGTTCGCAGTCCTCGGCATGGCCGAGGTCCCAGCCTCCAAGCCCGAGGTGTCCGAGCAAGGAGTTCAGCACTCCGAAGTAGTGACACGGTGTCAGGACCCCAATTCCAAGTCACATCGATCTAGCCAGGAACACCTCATATCACTTTGCGGCCTCACGCACGGTATTCCCACGGGTGTCGCCTTACCATGGCCCGGGACCATTTGCGCCTTTTGGCTCACGTATATGATAGTGTCGCTAGCATCCATCTGACAGAGAACCCAGGCCGACATGGCTAGTCGTGAACCCAAAGCAGCACTAACTTATGGGGACAGGCATACATGAATCACATCGAGCATGTCGGTCATCAACGTATGAATCCGGGCTGTAGCACTGGGCTAACAGGACTCGGATGACCCGGCTGTAGCAGCTAGGTAGGACTCGGATGTCACCGCGTGACATTTCCCGAAGGACGGACATAGGAACGAAGTGAAACACATGCCGCCAATCAAGTGTCCAGCAGTAGTCTTTGGGCTAGCAGGACTCCGTGAACCGGCAGTAGCGGACTACTATCGCTCAGAAGCACTAGACTACATTTCCCCATATGAGAGGCTGCCAAGGATAAACAACTAGATTGTTGGATCCCACACATACCAAGCATTTCAAACATACACACAATATGCTCAATATGTGCAAATACAACATGGCATCACAACATAACTCTACGACTCAAATATTTATTCATTAGGCTCCGAGGAGCGAGATATTACAAACATGGGTCTCAGGACCCAACATTCAGAGCATACAAAACAAAGCACACACAGAAGCTTAACATGTCTGAGTACATACATCTACAAATGAAAAAGGGCTGAGAAGCCTGACTATCTACCAGATCCTGCCGAGGCACAAGATCGTAGCTGAGGTAACAAGCTAAACGTCGAAGTCCAAGCGGAACTACTAGCGAGACCGACGCTCTCTCGCAAAACATAAAATAAGCAAACGTGAGTACAATTGTACTCAGCAAGACTTACATCGAACTAACTACATATGCATCATTATAAAAAGGGGTGGTGGAGTTTGACCGCAACAAGCCAGCTTTGACTCGGTGGCTATCCCGAACTACGATTGCAAGTAATTCTTTTGAGGTGTCGCACACGAGTCCACATATTCACCATATCAATACACCACTATGGATCCGCTCCCGCTCCCTCTGAGAACGCCATCCATAGCACTCACGCTATCTTGTGCATTTTAGAGTATCCACTTTCACTTGTCTATGAACTGATATAGGCAACCCAAGTCCTTTTCCACGGACACGGCTATTCGAATAGATCATATTAACCTGCAGGGTGTACTTCTTCACACACTCTCACCACTTACCGCCGTTTACGACATGTACTCGGCAACCTTGAAGCGGAAGCCCAACGTGGGTGTCGGCCACGGCCTACCTAAACACTCAAGTCCCTAGTCCAGGTTTATCGCCTATTCAGGTTCCATCCGCAGGAGTCCGCCGAGGTTTCCCATACAGCCCGAACGATGTGTGCAGGATTCCCGAGATACCAAGCGGGCATTCGGACACAGACCACGGTGTATCTACCGCATCATAGCCCACCCTAGGGTCAGCGCTTCTGTGACCTCCAACACATATCCTACAAACACCGAAACTAGTTGCAACTCCCGGACAGAGAACAAGGGTGGTTAAGAAGCCGAGAGGGTCCATTGGTTTCGGGCCCAATGCGTGGTAGTAACTGTTTCATGGATCACAAACACGAACTCAGTTCACGAGGACGGCTGCAATGAGACAACCCACCATGTACTCCTACATGGCCTCTCACCGCTACCTTTACCAAATCGTGTTCACACACTTAGCTCACACACGTGGGACATGTTCACACACCATTCCAATTCATTCCCGATGAATCGGACCTGACTCAACTCTAAGCGTAGCAGGCATGACAAACAAGCATGAATGAGTAGGCACAACAGGCTCAAACAACTCCTACTCATGCTAGTGGGTTTCATCTATTTACCGTGGAATGACAGTCATGCAGAGGATAAAGGGGTTCAGCTACCGCAGCAAGTAACACATGGGTCGTTGTTGTCCTAATGCAGTAAAAAGAGAGCAGGAGCGAGTGAGTGGGATTGTATCGGAATGAACAAGGGGGGTTTTGCTTGCCTGGCACTTCTGAAGATAATATAGTTCTTCATCGGTGTCATCGAATTCATCATCGATACGTCGTCTACCGAGAGGGGACAGTTACCGGCAACAAGAAAGAGCACAATCAATGCAATGCACAAACAAATGAATGACATGTCATGTTAAGGAACTGAATTGACCTAATGCAGCAGTAAGCCAAGTTAATTGAAGTGGAATTCAAACAAGGTTAAACTCCAACTCCAAATGCTACTTCATAAATTACCCTAATCATGATTCATCCTATTCAGTGCGGTTAACTTGTTCAAACATGCATGATCATGGCATAAACAGATTCTTCATATTTTTCTGATCATTTTTCATATATAAATTATTTCATTCTGAGCTACGGTTGAATTTATATGATTTTTAGAAGTTTGGGGTATTTTCTGAAATTTCCTGAATTAAATTAAATCTAGAAAACGATTATTGCGTCAGCAGTGCATCATGCTGACCTCAACAGGTCAACAGGCACCGTCCAGGTCAAACCTGACCAGTGGGGACCACTGGTCAGTGACACGGTGCTGCCCAGGGTCAGTGATAGGTGGGTCCGGTCAATGACCACGTCAGCAAAGTCAACCTGACGTGTGGGCCCAGTGGATTAGTCTAATTACAAAATTAGTGGGCGCTGGGCCCCATTGTCAGTGTCTAGGGGGTTAACTAAATGGGTAGTTAGCACCTAAACTATTCCTGCCACGTCAATGTCGCCGGATTAAGCTCCGGCGACCTCACAGTGCGGCGGCGGCTCGCCGGGGTGGCGCTAGGGGCGGCGGCTGGGTGCGCGGAGGGCACCAGGAGGAAGCCCGTGCCCGTGCGCATCTGGGGAGACCTACGGTAGGTGCGGGGGTGGCCGGCGTTCTCCGGAACCGAGCTCGCGGCGGCGGCCGGAGCTCGGGCCTCAACGGGCATGGCACAAGGGAGCTCGTGGGAAGGAGCTGGTGGTGGTGTTAGGCTCCTAGGAGCAAGATGAACTCGGGGCAATGCTCAGGCGCAAGCTTCAGTGGTTGCAGCGGCGGCGGTGACATGGCCGGCGGCAGGAGCTCTCGGGCGCGGCGGGGAATGGAGCTAGAGTGCACAATCGCAAGGGGAGGAAGAGGGGTTTGGAGCAGGGGCTCACGGGGATCACGCAGGGAAGGTCAGCGAGCTCAGGGAAGCACGGACGGCGGCGAATCGACGATGAGGTTGCCGGCGGCCGGAGGTTGAAGACGAGCTCGAGGGCGACGCTGCGGGGCTTCCGGCGGGGCGTGGCTCAGTGAGGGGGTCGAGGACGGAGTGGTGGATCCTCTGGGCTGCTCGGGAGGTTGAGGGAGAGGCGTTGGCTGCGGTGGTGGCGAGCGGCGGCGACGAGCTCCGCTCGGTGGGAGAGAGAGGGAGCCAGAGGAGGGGATGGGGACGAGAGAGTGAGCGAGGGGTTCCAGGGGGTGCGTGGCGTCGGGAGGCGCCCAGGCGCCGAGGGGGGAGCCGCAAGCGAGGAGGTGGCCGTCGGTGGCCGTCTGCTGGCGCCACCACGCCTCTCGTCCGACTGGAGCGGTGGAGATGACGACTGGCAGAGGGCCTGGTGGGCCGGCCCAGTCCAGGGGTTTGGCCAGGTAAGTGGGCTGCCAGGTAAGTTCTCTCTCCTTCTCTTTTAATTCCTGTTTTCTATTTTTCTGCAGCTTTGTGGCTTTATTAAAAATACTAAATCAATCCCAAAAATCATGCAACTGCTCATGACCACTCCTGGAAATATATCCTACAGTAAACATTTCAGTTTGGGATTATTTGAGCATTTAATTTATTTTATAGTATTTAAATGCCCAAATGCAAATAAGTAATGATTTAATTCAAAAATCCAGAAGGCCTATAAATATATTCATCATTTTTGGAAGAGGTTTTCACCTTTAACAGAAATCATGAACATTTCCAAAAGGCATTCTGGGTCATTGAAAATATTTTTATTGAACCTAGTTGAATTTCATTTGGTGCTAGGGTTTCAACAATCCCCATCTCAATTTACAAATAAGTTTAAACATGATGACATGAATGCCTTAATGCAACTAATGACAAGCAAATTCTAGGGCTGTGACAACTCACCCCCACTAAACAAGAATCTCGCCCCGAGATTCAAGACGTGAGGTAAGAGGAAAAGGGGAGTCACAAAACTATCACAATCTTCATGATCCATTTGCCCTTCTCGAAGATGTTGATTCATTCCATCATCTTGGTCTTGACGTCTTTGCTTTCGAGATCTTCACTCGACACGACAACAGAAAGACGGTGGAAACCCTACAGGATTTAATCTTCTTGAAGATCGAGCAACTCAAGATCAGTTCATGGAGTGAGACGTAAGAACATCTCTTGAGTTGAGACACCAAACACACATCAAGATGGATGGAAAGTAACGGATGGTGAAGTTCGATTTGGTAGGCAACTATTCCATGCTTAAAAATATGGCGGATGGTGTCAAGATGGCGAGGAAATAATTGCCATGATCCCGTAACGGGCACTTTGAAGAAGGTGACTCGAAGAACTGCTCCCTCAAGTGGCGAAAAGAATTACTTTTGATCCATAGATCATTGACACTCTTCATACCAGCTTAAGGAAATTTATAATTGATCGTTGAAAGAGTTCGAAGGGATGGCATACTCGGACTAGGATGGATGATGTGGACTACCTTGTTGAAGACAACGCAATGGATGATTTTTGCTTATCATCGGAGGTGGAGGGGACCCATGGTAAGTCCACTTTCGAGGATGATCCTATACATCAATTACTGAGAAGGGCAGCCCATGGAAAATTGGCACGATGGGATGCAAGCTGGGAACAAAATGCAAATGTTGGGAAGGTTCTAACCATCATATCTGCCTGAGAATCAGATCCGATTGGTAATAGGATACTCCAGACTCAGCATGTCTGAAAAGGAAAGGGTGCAACACAAATTGACGAGAAGATGTTGCGAGATTCTCGGGAATGAACTACGATAGCAAGCTCCAAAACATGAGCTGGTTCTGCTACTAACATGTGAACATGTTGTCCAAGACAAGAATGACCACATAGTAGTCTTATCATAAAACACTGCCGAGTTCTGGTTGGGAACCATCATCGAGGATATCGAAGTCCTTGTATAAGCCGCGGTCTTAAGAAGGAACTTCTTCTCCTTGAACAAATCAATCAGTGGCTTGGTGTCCTAGGAACACATATGGAGTGGAGGCGGCCAACCTATCAAACCATAGAGCACTTCGCACGTGCATGGCTGACTTGAGATGGTTCTAGAGGAAACAAAAACAATCTTTCTCGAACTCATGGCGACAACTTACACCTAAAGCACATGAATTCGAGGAAGTCACTTCTTCCATCCAAGCATAAGCTTCATGAACGGAACACGAAGAAATGCTTACACAAGTTTCCAACACTAGGTTGATGTTCAACATCACTCATGGGGGAGACAAAATGCTGCTAATGGGCTCAACAACAACTCATCGGAATTTCCATATCACTGGACTTCCACCATCATGTGAACACGGTGATAGCATTGGTCAGACCAAAAGATGTAATGGTGTATGCTCGAGGGATCAACCACTAGTAAGACAACATTACAAACATCGTTGGTTCTGATTTGACTTGATGATGGCCCATACTCAAGTCAAAGTTTTGACAAGGCAATAGATCCAACAACTGATCACAGGGATCAATCGATGAAAATATCATCTTTCTTCAACACACACTACACAAGAATATCCCTTTGGATCGAACTAAGTTAGGCAAGCTTTTATCTTCCAACTCTCCAAGTTGTTGTCTAGCTCAACCAACTAGCTCAGGGATATCCAACACAGATTCTTGGAGAAAGGGTGGTTCACAAGAAACCAACTTGATCACGAGCTCAACATAACAGGCAGGAAACAACCCGGTAACACTTCCAAGAAGATATTTGGAAAGTCACGAACCACCGGTATGTTACTAAGCTCGAGAACAATCTTGCTTTTGAGGGAAAGACGATATGATCAAATGAGTGAGGACTTGACAAGATCCTAACTCATAGATCGAAGAGTGCACCAGAACTAAGGACTAGGTAGCAGGATTAAACTTAGGATGATGATTTAATAACCAACACGCTAAGAGTGATAACATTGTCCATTTACTACCAAGCAACGAGGTTGCTATGAGTATCAATTTCACACACCACAATTCACTAGTCGGCATTCCGGTTACAACAACACGAGGACCGAGGAATGAATGATGATGGTGAGAAGTATCACTACGTCAAAAATTCATGAGAGTTGGTGCAGTTCTCATGACAATTCTGACATAAAGGGGGTAATACTCCAAGGTAGAACAGAACAAAGCTGAATTGGCATTTTGATCTGCGGGATACAACTACTTTGACCCGATCCTAGAAATGGATGAGGTACTGGAGTTTGTTTCTCCTAGTCATTCCGAAATAGAATGGCTTGACGGACCACAAGAGTAAGAGGGCATCGATGAACACAATGCACACATACTCTTGGCTATCAATTGATAGGCGAGAGTCAGAATACAACTAAAGAGGGACAACTCAAGGAACATATAACTTTTCGAGTTGTGGAGGCATAGGTTGGTATGTCGAATCAAGTTCAACAGGTTTCTTCCGGATAACCCATGCAGAGAAGGTAGAACTGGCAGAGTCACAACATGAATGGAGTACTCCTCAAGAGCACTCTGGTTGTGATATTTTGGTACAAAGAACTTCTGCCATAACTAGTTCATAGTATTTGGAAGAAGGAAATACCACGGACCTCGAGGACTGTCGCAAGGTTACTAATATCCTAAAGGAACTAGCAAATACTAACAACATGAAGTAGGGTGAATCTCGGGTTCAAGAACCCAGGAGTAGAATGCCTACTAACTAATAACATCACGGGATGCTTCAAGAATAATGGCCAGAATCATCACACTGGGGATACAAAAGCATTGCTAAATTGCTAGGTGACTTCCTAAACACCTAGGGTCATAGTAATAGCTCCAACATCTATGCCGAGGCAACAAAGTACCTCAGCTCACCGATTAGTGTGCTTATCCTGACCCAAAGGAACAACAGGAATGGAAAGAAAGGATTTGCAAATGCATCAGACTATTTAGAGACCTGGGATGACTCGGACAGCATAATGGCTGTAAATGCTCAAAATGATTTGAGACATCCTGCAAAAATGGTGGCATAACCACTCAACATCACAATATCAAGGTTCCGAGATCAACAATTAACGTACAGAAATAGTAGGATTTGAACTGGGAATTAAAACCAACAATCTTAAAGGTCTATGGATTAGTAACACGTCATCCTAATAGATAGATGAGAAGCCTAGTTCTTAAACCCCGTAGAAGAGAAGAGGTTGACTCAGATCAGAAGGCCATGAGATATAAGGAGTAAAAAGAGCCTTACTTCCCTCCCACAATCAATTCCCTTACATAACTAAAGCATTTCTAGACACAACTTCGACCAGTTTGGCTTGGTAATCCTGAGCAATCGAGCTCGATACCAACGCTGTCAGACCCCGATTCCAAGTCACATCAATCTAGCCAGTAACACCTCATATCACTTTGCGGCCTCACGCACGGTATTCCCACGGGTGTCGCCTTACCATGGCCCGGGACCGTTTGTGCCTTTTGGCTCACGTATATGATAGTGTCTCTAGCATCCATATGAGAGAGAACCCGGGCCGACATGGCTAGTCGTGAACCCAAAGCGGCACTAACCTATGGGGACATGCATACATGAATCACATCGAGCATGTCAGTCATCAACGTATGAATCCGGGCTGTAGCACTGGGCTAACAGGACTCCGGATGACCCGGGCTGTAGCAGGCTAGGCAGAACTCCGGATGTCACCGCGTGACATTTCCCCGAAGGGACAGACATAGGAACGAAGTGAAACACATGCCGGCCAGTCAAGTGTCCAGAGCAGTAGTGTTGGGCTAGCAGGACTCGGTGAACCGGTCAGTAGCGGACTACTATCGCTCAGAAGCACTAGACTACATTTCCCCATATGAGAGGCTGCCAAGGATAAACAACTAGATTGTCGGATCCCACACATACCAAGCATTTCAAACATACACACAATATGCTCAATATGTGCAAATACAACATGGCATCACAACATAACTCTACGACTCAAATATTTATTCATTAGGCTCCGAGGAGCGAGATATTACAAACATGGGTCTCAGGACCCAACATTCAGAGCATACAAAACAAAGCACACGCGGAAGATTAACATGTCTGAGTACAGACATCTACAAATGAAGAAGGGCTGAGAAGCCTGACTATCTACCAGATCCTGCCGAGGCACAAGATCGTAGTTGAGGTAACAAGCTAAACGTCGAAGTCCAAGCGGAACTACTAGCGAGACTGACGTCTCCCTGCAAAACATAAAATAAGCAAACGTGAGTACAATTGTACTCAGCAAGACTTACATAAGAACTAACTACATATGCATCATTATAAAAAGGGGGTGGTGGAGTTTGACTGCAGCAAGCCAGCTTTGACTCGGTGGCTATCCTGAACTACGACTGCAAGTAATTCTTTTGAGGTGTCGCACACGAGTCCACATATTCACCATATCAATACACCACTATGGATCCGCTCCCATCTCCCTACGAGAACGCCATCCATAGCACTCACGCTTATCTTGCGCATTTTAGAGTATCCACTTTCACTTGTCTATGAACTGATATAGGCAACCCGAAGTCCTTTTCCGGACACGGCTATTCAATAGATCATATTAACCTGCAGGGTGTACTTCTTCACACGCTCTCACCACTTACCGCCGTTTACACGACATGTACTCGGCAACCTTCAAGCGGAAGCCCAACGTGGGTGTCGGCCACGGCCTACCTAAACACTCAAGTCCCTAGTCCGGGTTTATCGCCTATTCAGGTTCCATCCACAGAGTCCGCCGAGGTTTCCCATACAGCCCCGAACGATGTGTGCGGGGTTCCCGAGATACCAAACGGGCATTCGGTACACCGGCCACGGTGTATCTACCGCATCATAGCCCACCCCTAGGGTCAGCGCTTCTGCTGCCCTCCAACACATATCCTACAAACACGTAAACTAGTTGCAACTCACGGACAGAGAACAAGGGTGGTTAAGAAGCCGAGAGGGTCCATTGGTTTGGGCCCAATGCGTGGTAATAACTGTTTCATGGATCACAAACACGAACTCAGTTCTCGAGGACGGCTGCAATGAGACAATCCACCATGTACTCCTACATGGCCTCTCACCGCTACCTTTACCAAATCGTGTTCACACACTTAGCTCACACACAGAGAGGACATGTTCACACACCATTCCAATTCATTCCCGATGAATCGGACCTGACTCAACTCTAAGCGATAGCAGGCATGACAAACAAGCATGAATGAGTAGGCACAACAGGGCTCAAACAACTCCTAGTCATGCTAGTGGGTTTCATCTATTTACTGTGGAATGACAGGTCATGCAGAGGATAAAGGGGTTCAGCTACAGCAGCAAGTAACACATGAGTCGTTGTTGTCCTAATGCAGTAAAAAGAGAGCAGGAGCGAGAGAGTGGGATTGTATCGGAATGAACAAGGGGGGTTTTGCTTGCCTGGCACTTCTGAAGATAATATAGTTCTTCATCGGTGTCATCGAATTCATCGTCGGTACGTCGTCTACCGAGAGGGGACAGTTACCGGCAACAAGAAAGAGCACAATCAATGCAATGCACAAACAAATGAATGACATGTCATGTTAAGGAACTGAATTGACCTAATGCAGTAGTAAGCCAAGTTAATTGAAGTGGAATTCAAACAAGGTTAAACTCCAACTCCAAATGCTAGTTCATAAATTACCCTAATCATGATTCATCCTATTCAGTGAGGTTAACTTGTTCAAACATGCATGACCATGGCATAAACAGATTCTTCATATTTTTCTGATAATTTTTCATATATAAATTATTTCATTCTGAGCTACGGTTGAATTTATATGATTTTTAGAAGTTTGGGGTATTTTCTGAAATTTCCTGAATTAAATTAAATCCAGAAAACGATTATTGCATCAGCAGTGCATCATGCTGACCTCAGCAGGTCAACAGGCGCCGTCCAGGTCAAACCTGACCAGTGGGGACCACTGGTCAGTGACACGGTGCTGCCGAAATCGATGGATGTGGGGTCCGGTCAATGACCACGTCAGCAAAGTCAACCTGACGTGTGGGCCCAGTGGATTAGTCTAATTACAAAATTAGTGGGCGTTGGGGCCCATTGTCAGTATCTAGGGGGTTACTAAATGGGTAGTTAGCACCTAAACTATTCCTGCCACGTCAACGTCGCCGGATTAAGCTCCGGCGACCTCACAGTGCGGCGGCGGCTCGCCGGGGTGGCGCTAGGGGCGGCGGCTGGGCGCGCAGAGGGCACCAGGAGGAAGCCCGTGCCCGTGCGCATCTGGGGAGACCAACAGTAGGTGCGGAGGTGGCCGGCGTTCGCCGGGAGCGAGCTCGCGGCAGCGGCCGGAGCTCGGGCCTCAACGGGCATGGCACTAGGGAGCTCGTGGGAAGGAGCTGGTGGTGGTGTTAGGCTCCTAGGAGCAAGATGAACTCGGGGCAATGCTCAGGCGCAAGCTTCAGTGGTTGCAGCAGCGGCGGTGACATGGCCGGCGGCAGGAGCTCTCGGGCGCGGCGGGGAATGGAGCTAGAGTGCACAATCGCAAGGGGAGGAAGAGGGGTTTGCAGCAGGGGTTCACGGGGATCACGCAAGGAAGGTCAGCGAGCTCAGGGAAGCACGGACGGCGGCGAATCGATGATGAGGTTGCCGGCGGCTGGAGGTTGAAGACGAGCTCGAGGGCGACGCTGCGGGGCTTCCGGCGGGGCGTGGCTCAGTGAGGGGGACGAGGACGGAGTGGCGGATCCTCTGGGCTCCTCGGGAGGTTGAGGGAGAGGTGTTGGCTGCGGTGGTGGCGAGCGGCGGCGACGAGCTCCGCTCGGTGGGAGAGAGAGGGAGCCAGAGGAGGGGATGTGGACGAGAGAGTGAGCGAGGGGGTTCCAGGGGGTGCGTGGCGTCGCGGGAGGCGTCCAGAGCGTCGAGGGGGGGGAGCGGCAAGCAGGAGGTGGCCGTCGGTGGCCGTGCGTGCGGTGGCCACGCGCCTCTCGTCCGACTGGAGCGGTGGAGATGACGACTGGCAGAGGGCCTGGTGGGCCAGCCCAGTCTAGGGGTTTGGCCAGGTAAGTGGGCTGCCAGGTAAGTTCTCTCTCCTTCTCTTTTAATTCCTGTTTTCTATTTTTCTGCAGCTTTGTGGATTTATTAAAAATACTAAATCAATCCCAAAAATCATGCAACTGCTCATGACCACTTCTTGGAAATATATCCTCTGATAAATATTTCAGTTTGGGATTATTTGAGCATTTAATTTATTTTATAGTATTTAAATGCCCAAATGCAAATAAGTAATGATTTAATTCAAAAATCCGTAAGGCCTATAAATATATTCATCATTTTTGGAAGAGGTTTTCACCTTTAATGAAAATCATGAACATTTCAAAAGGCATTCGGGTCATTGAAAATATTTTTATTGAACCTAGTTGAATTTCATTTGGTGCTAGGGTTTCAACAATCCCCATCTCAATTTTCAAATAAGTTTAAACATGATGACATGAATGCCTTAATGCAACCAATGACAAGCAAATTCTAGGGCTGTGACACACGGCTCGGCCAATGCAGGCCAGCAGAGTGACGTCAAAGTCCCCGGTGTGGGTTAATGAAGTGATGACGAAGCCCCCAGTCTAGCCGAGGTGACGTGGTATGTCAGTACGCCGAGGAGACAACACTGCCCGACCCGGATCATTTACCTGTGCACAGAAAATAGTGCAAACCGGAGATAATAGTAATAATAATCTTTCCCTAATAATAAAGCGGCTATCGCTTCTGCCCGCTGATTCACCGTCGTGGTATTTTTGCAAAAAAGTCCTTTTATTTTATGGTAATTAAACCCGCAAGGCGTGAGGGAGAGAGGACTCGGATCGAGCCATGGTTCTCTCGAGGCATGCGGTTACCGACAAGGGCAGCACGTCTCTCTGGAATGGCAACTCTGTCCGGTCGGCCGGTGTGGCCTCTGTGGCGTTCGTGTTGTGCTCCCGCCGCCCGCGCGAGTAACATGTGTGCGTGATGTGCCCGGCCGGACGCGCGTCCGTGTTTTTGTGTGTGGCGTTCCACGGACAGATGAAACACGCAGTTGCAGGCAAAGCAAGAGGATTAGGATTACTACATATTAGGATCTTTTCCTTGATTTGTTTTGGTCTGCATTAGTACATCGGTGAACTGATATTTTGTTTTGTGATGCAGGAGCTTCAACACAAGGGGTAGTAGGATTCAGGGCAACACATTCGTCTATGATGTTTCCTCTCATTTGAATTTATTTGGCCCCTAAATTCTAATCTTCTTGAGAGAGTCAGGAAATTTAGATCTATGGTCTATGGATGTTGACAAATTTGATTGCAGTGGGAACCGGCAGAGTAAGTGCAGTGCTCACCGTTGTACTTATAATTAGGGCGACATCAAACATCAGGAAAAAGAACATGCATGGTCGGGCAGGGAGCTTCCAGCAGCATTGGATGCGAGAAAGTTTGGTGTTAACCAGTGCCGCCTCCACTCTGCCCCACCCCTCCGGCACCATCCCCGGCTACCTTGCTGCGTGCTTCGCGTGCGACCACTTCATCCCAAACCATCACAACAGAGAGTGTGGTAGACTAGGCGGGCAATGTACTATTACGCAGTTAGATTCAGTTTCATGTCACGGACGCTTAGAAGTTATGAATTTATTATGTCGAATGCTCTCCAGTAAATAACCATACAGTAGAAAAAAATACAATTTTGATTTTAGTTCGTGTGAATTGGACAAAAAATGATCAATCTTTTCACAAAATGCAAAAAAGATGCCATTTTCACCATAGTCTATGCGAATTTGACAAAAACCTCACGAGTTACAATTTGTAGAAATTTTGAAAATCGCCACGGATTTGTTAATCTGTACATGAGATGTGCTTTGGAGTTTACGACTTTTTTGAAGGGCAAACAGTAGGGTAAAAATAAAAAGAAGGGAAAAAATCTAGCAGTTTTACAAAAAAGATACCACAAGGCTTGAGATAAGCCAAAAGAAAAGAGCTAACTAACTAACTAACTAAAAGACAAAGAAAATACTATATAAAAATAATATAATTCTTAGTCGTGCGTAAAGCATCCATTCCGATGGAAGTCGCGAGTAGGAGGGCATCGATGTTCTCTAGACGCCACGTGTCAAATTAAACTCATCACCTTGTGATTGACCACATTTGGGTTCATCAAGATTAGATGGATAATGTGCTCATCGTCGGGGAGGGCCGGAAGGAGGATATATATGATTAGATGGATAATGTGATTGACCACTACTGGAATCTGGCACTTTGCCAGATGGCAAAGGCATGTTCGGCGGATGGCAAAGGCTTTGCCATCAGCCAGCAGATGGCAAACAGGTCGTCTGAAACCCTGCCAGTAAAGGCTTCTTTGCCATCTGGCGGCCGATGGCAAGAGTTCGTGGCTTTGCCATCGATGGCTGATGGCAAGAGCACAGTAACTTTGCCATCTGAGCGCGTATGGCAAAGCCTCTTAACGGGTTAGCTCCGTCATAGGTTAACGACATACTTTGCCATCACCAAACAGATGGCAAGGTTGTAGAACTCTTTGCCATCGACCAAATAGATGGCAAAGGCTGCGACTCTTTGCCATCCGCCTCACGATGGCAAAGCTCTTTGCCATCTGCCAGCAGATGGCAAAGTGACTATATTGCCCCATTTAATTTTGTTTTTCTTATATGAATTCATTTTCACGAAATCAAACACAAATATATTTATATGACCAATATAGCATATTCAACACATATTACCAATAGTCATGAACACATATGTATCCAACACATGTTACCAATAGTAGCAAGTTTCATCCGTACATATACATAGTTTCATCAATATTACACAGTTTCATCCATAGGTAGCAAGTTTCACAAGGTCAAAACAAAAACTAAATACAAGCACTCCATCAACCCAAGCTTCCGTGATCTTAAGCAAATCTGTAAAATGGGAAAGAAGAAAGTTAGAAGAAGAAGATTATTATGATGCAACTAAAATGTGAAGATTATTATGATGCAACTTTTATCTGTAAAATAGGTCATTTTTGGAGCTAAGTATGGTTATTATGTCATTTTTGAGCTAGCCTAGGTTGAATAGGTCATTTTGGAGCTAATTAAGCTTATTATGTAATTTTTGAACTAGCTAAGCATATTAAGTCATTTTGGAGGAAAAAATGCTAAGTATTGGTCATTTTAGAGCTAGCCTAGGTTGAATAGGTCATTTTGAAGCCAAGTAAGGTTATTATGTCATTTTGGAGCTAGCTAAGCATATGAAGTCATTTAGGACCTAAAATATGTCATTTCTTAAGCATACTATATCATTTTAGAGCTAGCTAAGCATATTAAGTCTTTTTTGAGGAAAAGATGCTAAGTATAGGTCATTTTAGAGCTATCCTAGGTTAAATAGGTCATTTTGGAGCTAATTAAGCTTATTATGTAATTTTTGAACTAGCTAAGCATATTAAGTCATTTTGGAGGAAAAAATGCTAAGTATAGGTTATTTTAGAGCTAGCCTAGGTTGAATAGGTCATTTTGAAGCTAAGTAAGGTTATTATGTCATTTTGGAGCTAGCGAAGAACATGAAGTCATTTAGGACCTAAAATATATCATTTCTTAAGCATACTATATCATTTTAGAGCTAGCTAAGCATATTAAGTCTTTTTTGAGGAAAAGATGCTAAGTATAGGTCATTTTAGAGCTATCCTAGGATAAATAGGTCATTTTTAAGCTAGCTAAGCATATTAAGTCATTTTGAAGGAAACAATGCTAAGTATAGGTCATTTTAGAGCTATCCTAGGTTAAATAGGTCATTTTGGAGCTAATTATGCTTATTATGTAATTTTTGAACTAGCTAAGCATATTAAGTCATTTTGGAGGAAAAAATGCTAAGTATAGGTCATTTTAGAGCTAGCCTAGGTTGAATAGGTCATTTTGAAGCTAAGTAAGGTTATTATGTCATTTTGGAGCTAGCTAAGCATATGAAGTCATTTAGGACCTAAAATATGTCATTTCTTAAGCATACTATATCATTTTAGAGCTAGCTAAGCATATTAAGTCTTTTTTGAGGAAAAGATGCTAAGTATAGGTCATTTTAGAGCTATCCTAGGTTAAATAGGTCATTTTTATGCTAGCTAAGCATATTAAGTCATTTTGGAGGAAAAATGCTAAGTATAGGTCATTTTAGAGCTATCCTAGGTTAAATAGGTCATTTTGGAGCTAATTAAGCTTATTATGTAATTTTTGAACTAGCTAAGCATATTAAGTCATTTTGGAGGAAAAAATGCTAAGTATAGGTCATTTTAGAGCTAGCCTAGGTTGAATAGGTTATTTTGAAACCAAGTAAGGTTATTATGTCATTTTGGAGCTAGCTAAGCATATGAAGTCATTTAGGACCTAAAATATGTCATTTCTTAAGCATACTATATCATTTTAGAGCTAGCTAAGCATATTAAGTCTTTTTTGAGGAAAATATGCTAAGTATAGGTCATTTTAGAGCTATCCTAGGTTAAATAGGTCATTTTTAAGCTAGCTAAGCATATTAAGTCATTTTGAAGGAAACAATGCTAAGTATAGGTCATTTTAGAGCTATCCTAGGTTAAATAGGTCATTTTGGAGCTAATTAAGCTTATTATGTAATTTTTGAACTAGCTAAACATATTAAGTCATTTTGGAGGAAAAAATTCTAAGTATAGGTCATTTTAGAGCTAGCCTAGGTTGAATAGGTCATTTAGAAGCTAAGTAAGGTTATTATGTCATTTTGGAGCTAGCTAAGCATATGAAGTCATTTAGGACCTAAAGTATGTCATTTCTTAAGCATACTATTATCATTTTAGAGCTAGCTAAGCATATTAAGTCTTTTTTGAGGAAAAGATGCTAAGTATAGGTCATTTTAGAGCTATCCTAGGTTAAATAGGTAATTTTTATGCTAGCTAAGCATATTAAGTCATTTTGGAGGAAAAATGCTAAGTATAGGTCATTTTAGAGCTATCCTAGGTTAAATAGGTCATTTTGGAGCTAATTAAGCTTATTATGTAATTTTTGAACTAGCTAAGCATATTAAGTCATTTTGAAGGAAAAAATGCTAAGTATAGGTCATTTTAGAGCTAGCCTAGGTTGAATAGGTCATTTCGAAGCTAAGTAAGGTTATTATGTCATTTTGGAGCTAGCTAAGCATATGAAGTCATTTAGGACCTAAAATATGTCATTTCTTAAGTATACTATATCATTTTAGAGCTAGCTAAGCATATTAAGTCTTTTTTGAGGAAAAGATGCTAAGTATATGTCATTTTAGAGCTATCCTAGGTTAAATAGGTCATTTTTATGCTAGCTAAGCATATTAAGTCATTTTGGAGGAAAAATGCTAAGTATAGGTCATTTTAGAGCTATCCTAGGTTAAATAGGTCATTTTGGAGCTAATTAAGCTTATTATGTAATTTTTGAACTAGCTAAGCATATTAAGTCATTTTGGAGGAAAAATGCTAAGTATAGGTCATTTTAGAGCTAGCCTAGGTTGAATAGGTCATTTTGAAGCTAAGTAAGGTTATTATGTCATTTTGGAACTAGCTAAGCATATGAAGTCATTTAGGACCTAAAGTATGTCATTTCTTAAGCACACTATATCATTTTAGAGCTAGCTAAGCATATTAAGTCTTTTTTGAGGAAAAGATGCTAAGTATAGGTCATTTTAGAGCTATCCTAGGTTAAATAGGTCATTTTTATGCTAGCTAAGCATATTAAGTCATTTTGAAGGAAACAATGCTAAGTATAGGTCATTTTAGAGCTATCCTAGGTTAAATAGGTCATTTTGGAGCTAATTAAGCTTATTATGTTATTTTTGAACTAGCTAAGCATATTAAGTCATTTTGGAGGAAAAAATGCTAAGTATAGGTCATTTTAGAGCTAGCCTAGGTTGAATAGGTCATTTTGAAGCTAAGTAAGGTTATTATGTCATTTTGGAGCTAGCTAAGCATATGAAGTCATTTAGGACCTAAAATATGTCATTTCTTAAGCATACTATATCATTTTAGAGCTAGCTAAGCATATTAAGTCTTTTTTGAGGAAAAGATGCTAAGTATAGGTCATTTTAGAGCTATCCTAGGTTAAATAGGTCATTTTTATGCTAGCTAAGCATATTAAGTCATTTTGGAGGAAAAATGCTAAGTATAGGTCATTTTAGAGCTATCCTAGGTTAAATAGGTCATTTTGGAGCTAATTAAGCTTATTATGTAATTTTTGAACTAGCTAAGCATATTAAGTCATTTTGGAGGAAAAATGCTAAGTATAGGTCATTTTAGAGCTAGCCTAGGTTGAATAGGTCATTTTGAAGCTAAGTAAGGTTATTATGTCATTTTGGAGCTAGCTAAGCATATGAAGTCATTTAGGACCTAAAATATATCAATTCTTAAGCATACTATATCATTTTAGAGCTAGCTAAGCATATTAAGTCTTTTTTGAGGAAAAGATGCTAAGTATAGGTCATTTTAGAGCTATCCTAGGTTAAATAGGTCATTTTTAAGCTAGCTAAGCATATTAAGTCATTTTAAAGGAAACAATGCTAAGTATAGGTCATTTTAGAGCTATCCTAGGTTAAATAGGTCATTTTGGAGCTAATTAAGCTTATTATGTAATTTTTGAACTAGCTAAGCATATTAAGTCATTTTGGAGGAAAACATGCTAAGTATACGTCATTTTAGAGCTAGCCTAGGTTGAAAAGGTCATTTTGAAGCTAAGTAAGGTTATTATGTCATTTTGGAGCTAGCTAAGCATATGAAGTCATTTAGGACCTAAAATATGTCATTTCTTAAGCATACTATATCATTTTAGAGCTAGCTAAGCATATTAAGTCTTTTTTGAGGAAAAGATGCTAAGTATAGGTCATTTTAGAGCTATCCTAGGTTAAATAGGTCATTTTTATCCTAGCTAAGCATATTAAGTCATTTTGAAGGAAACAATGCTAAGTATAGGTCATTTTAGAGCTATCCTAGGTTAAATAGGTCATTTTTATGCTAGCTAAGCATATTAAGTCATTTTGGAGGAAAAATGCTAAGTATAGGTCATTTTAGAGCTATCCTAGGTTAAATAGGTCATTTTGGAGCTAATTAAGCTTATTATGTAATTTTTGAACTAGCTAAGCATATTAAGTCATTTTGAAGGAAAAAATGCTAAGTATAGGTCATTTTAGAGCTAGCCTAGGTTGAATAGGTCATTTTGAAGCTAAGTAAGGTTATTATGTCATTTTGGAGCTAGCTAAGCATATGAAGTCATTTAGGACCTAAAATATGTCATTTCTTAAGCATACTATATCATTTTAGAGCTAGCTAAGCATATTAAGTCTTTTTTGAGGAAAAGATGCTAAGTATAGGTCATTTTAGAGCTATCCTAGGTTAAATAGGTCATTTTTATGCTAGCTAAGCATATTAAGTCATTTTGGAGGAAAAATGCTAAGTATAGGTCATTTTAGAGCTATCCTAGGTTAAATAGGTCATTTTGGAGCTAATTAAGCTTATTATGTAATTTTTGAACTAGCTAAGCATATTAAGTCATTTTGGAGGAAAAATGCTAAGTATAGGTCATTTTAGAGCTAGCCTAGGTTGAATAGGTCATTTTGAAGCTAAGTAAGGTTATTATGTCATTTTGGAACTAGCTAAGCATATGAAGTCATTTAGGACCTAAAGTATGTCATTTCTTAAGCATACTATATCATTTTAGAGCTAGCTAAGCATATTAAGTCTTTTTTGAGGAAAAGATGCTAAGTATAGGTCATTTTAGAGCTATCCTAGGTTAAATAGGTCATTTTTATGCTAGCTAAGCATATTAAGTCATTTTGAAGGAAACAATGCTAAGTATAGGTCATTTTAGAGCTATCCTAGGTTAAATAGGTCATTTTGGAGCTAATTAAGCTTATTATGTTATTTTTGAACTAGCTAAGCATATTAAGTCATTTTGGAGGAAAAAATGCTAAGTATAGGTCATTTTAGAGCTAGCCTAGGTTGAATAGGTCATTTTGAAGCTAAGTAAGGTTATTATGTCATTTTGGAGCTAGCTAAGCATATGAAGTCATTTAGGACCTAAAATATGTCATTTCTTAAGCATACTATATCATTTTAGAGCTAGCTAAGCATATTAAGTCTTTTTTGAGGAAAAGATGCTAAGTATAGGTCATTTTAGAGCTATCCTAGGTTAAATAGGTCATTTTTATGCTAGCTAAGCATATTAAGTCATTTTGGAGGAAAAATGCTAAGTATAGGTCATTTTAGAGCTATCCTAGGTTAAATAGGTCATTTTGGAGCTAATTAAGCTTATTATGTAATTTTTGAACTAGCTAAGCATATTAAGTCATTTTGGAGGAAAAAATGCTAAGTATAGGTCATTTTAGAGCTAGCCTAGGTTGAATAGGTCATTTTGAAGCTAAGTAAGGTTATTATGTCATTTTGGAGCTAGCTAAGCATATGAAGTCATTTAGGACCTAAAATATATCAATTCTTAAGCATACTATATCATTTTAGAGCTAGCTAAGCATATTAAGTCTTTTTTGAGGAAAAGATGCTAAGTATAGGTCATTTTAGAGCTATCCTAGGTTAAATAGGTCATTTTTAAGCTAGCTAAGCATATTAAGTCATTTTAAAGGAAACAATGCTAAGTATAGGTCATTTTAGAGCTATCCTAGGTTAAATAGGTCATTTTGGAGCTAATTAAGCTTATTATGTAATTTTTGAACTAGCTAAGCATATTAAGTCATTTTGGAGGAAAACATGCTAAGTATACGTCATTTTAGAGCTAGCCTAGGTTGAAAAGGTCATTTTGAAGCTAAGTAAGGTTATTATGTCATTTTGGAGCTAGCTAAGCATATGAAGTCATTTAGGACCTAAAATATGTCATTTCTTAAGCATACTATATCATTTTAGAGCTAGCTAAGCATATTAAGTCTTTTTTGAGGAAAAGATGCTAAGTATAGGTCATTTTAGAGCTATCCTAGGTTAAATAGGTCATTTTTATCCTAGCTAAGCATATTAAGTCATTTTGAAGGAAACAATGCTAAGTATAGGTCATTTTAGAGCTATCCTAGGTTAAATAGGTCATTTTTATGCTAGCTAAGCATATTAAGTCATTTTGGAGGAAAAATGCTAAGTATAGGTCATTTTAGAGCTATCCTAGGTTAAATAGGTCATTTTGGAGCTAATTAAGCTTATTATGTAATTTTTGAACTAGCTAAGCATATTAAGTCATTTTGAAGGAAAAAATGCTAAGTATAGGTCATTTTAGAGCTAGCCTAGGTTGAATAGGTCATTTTGAAGCTAAGTAAGGTTATTATGTCATTTTGGAGCTAGCTAAGCATATGAAGTCATTTAGGACCTAAAATATGTCATTTCTTAAGCATACTATATCATTTTAGAGCTAGCTAAGCATATTAAGTCTTTTTTGAGGAAAAGATGCTAAGTATAGGTCATTTTAGAGCTATCCTAGGTTAAATAGGTCATTTTTATGCTAGCTAAGCATATTAAGTCATTTTGGAGGAAAAATGCTAAGTATAGGTCATTTTAGAGCTATCCTAGGTTAAATAGGTCATTTTGGAGCTAATTAAGCTTATTATGTAATTTTTGAACTAGCTAAGCATATTAAGTCATTTTGGAGGAAAAATGCTAAGTATAGGTCATTTTAGAGCTAGCCTAGGTTGAATAGGTCATTTTGAAGCTAAGTAAGGTTATTATGTCATTTTGGAGCTAGCTAAGCATATGAAGTCATTTAGGACCTAAAGTATGTCATTTCTTAAGCATACTATATCATTTTAGAGCTAGCTAAGCATATTAAGTCTTTTTTGAGGAAAAGATGCTAAGTATAGGTCATTTTAGAGCTATCCTAGGTTAAATAGGTCATTTTTATGCTAGCTAAGCATATTAAGTCATTTTGAAGGAAACAATGCTAAGTATAGGTCATTTTAGAGCTATCCTAGGTTAAATAGGTCATTTTGGAGCTAATTGCTTATTATGTTATTTTGAACTAGCTAAGCATATTAAGTCATTTTGGAGGAAAAATGCTAAGTATAGGTCATTTTAGAGCTAGCCTAGGTTGAATAGGTCATTTTGAAGCTAAGTAAGGTTATTATGTCATTTTGGAGCTAGCTAAGCATATGAAGTCATTTAGGACCTAAAATATGTCATTTCTTAAGCATACTATATCATTTTAGAGCTAGCTAAGCATATTAAGTCTTTTTTGAGGAAAAGATGCTAAGTATAGGTCATTTTAGAGCTATCCTAGGTTAAATAGGTCATTTTTATGCTAGCTAAGCATATTAAGTCATTTTGGAGGAAAAATGCTAAGTATAGGTCATTTTAGAGCTATCCTAGGTTAAATAGGTCATTTTGGAGCTAATTAAGCTTATTATGTAATTTTTGAACTAGCTAAGCATATTAAGTCATTTTGGAGGAAAAATGCTAAGTATAGGTCATTTTAGAGCTAGCCTAGGTTGAATAGGTCATTTTGAAGCTAAGTAAGGTTATTATGTCATTTTGGAGCTAGCTAAGCATATGAAGTCATTTAGGACCTAAAATATATCAATTCTTAAGCATACTATATCATTTTAGAGCTAGCTAAGCATATTAAGTCTTTTTTGAGGAAAAGATGCTAAGTATAGGTCATTTTAGAGCTATCCTAGGTTAAATAGGTCATTTTTAAGCTAGCTAAGCATATTAAGTCATTTTGAAGGAAACAATGCTAAGTATAGGTCATTTTAGAGCTATCCTAGGTTAAATAGGTCATTTTGGAGCTAATTAAGCTTATTATGTAATTTTTGAACTAGCTAAGCATATTAAGTCATTTTGGAGGAAAAAAATGCTAAGTATAGGTCATTTTAGAGCTAGCCTAGGTTGAATAGGTCATTTTGAAGCTAAGTAAGGTTATTATGTCATTTTGGAGCTAGCTAAGCATATGAAGTCATTTAGGACCTAAAATATGTCATTTCTTAAGCATACTATATCATTTTAGAGCTAGCTAAGCATATTAAGTCTTTTTTGAGGAAAAGATGCTAAGTATAGGTCATTTTAGAGCTATCCTAGGTTAAATAGGTCATTTTTATGCTAGCTAAGCATATTAAGTCATTTTGGAGGAAAAATGCTAAGTATAGGTCATTTTAGAGCTATCCTAGGTTAAATAGGTCATTTTGGAGCTAATTAAGCTTATTATGTAATTTTTGAACTAGCTAAGCATATTAAGTCATTTTGGAGGAAAAAAATGCTAAGTATAGGTCATTTTAGAGCTAGCCTAGGTTGAATAGGTCATTTTGAAACTAAGTAAGGTTATTATGTCATTTTGGAGCTAGCTAAGCATATGAAGTCATTTAGGACCTAAAATATGTCATTTCTTAAGCATACTATATCATTTTAGAGCTAGCTAAGCATATTAAGTCTTTTTTGAGGAAAATATGCTAAGTATAGGTCATTTTAGAGCTATCCTAGGTTAAATAGGTCATTTTAAGCTAGCTAAGCATATTAAGTCATTTTGAAGGAAACAATGCTAAGTATAGGTCATTTTAGAGCTATCCTAGGTTAAATAGGTCATTTTGGAGCTAATTAAGCTTATTATGTTATTTTTGAACTAGCTAAGCATATTAAGTCATTTTGGAGGAAAAAATTCTAAGTATAGGTCATTTTAGAGCTAGCCTAGGTTGAATAGGTCATTTAGAAGCTAAGTAAGGTTATTATGTCATTTTGGAGCTAGCTAAGCATATGAAGTCATTTAGGACCTAAAATATGTCATTTCTTAAGCATACTATATCATTTTAGAGCTAGCTAAGCATATTAAGTCTTTTTTGAGGAAAAGATGCTAAGTATAGGTCATTTTAGAGCTATCCTAGGTTAAATAGGTCATTTTTATGCTAGCTAAGCATATTAAGTCATTTTGGAGGAAAAATGCTAAGTATAGGTCATTTTAGAGCTATCCTAGGTTAAATAGGTCATTTTGGAGCTAATTAAGCTTATTATGTAATTTTTGAACTAGCTAAGCATATTAAGTCATTTTGAAGGAAAAAATGCTAAGTATAGGTCATTTTAGAGCTAGCCTAGGTTGAATAGGTCATTTTGAAGCTAAGTAAGGTTATTATGTCATTTTGGAGCTAGCTAAGCATATGAAGTCATTTAGGACCTAAAATATGTCATTTCTTAAGCATACTATATCATTTTAGAGCTAGCTAAGCATATTAAGTCTTTTTTGAGGAAAAGATGCTAAGTATAGGTCATTTTAGAGCTATCCTAGGTTAAATAGGTCATTTTTATGCTAGCTAAGCATATTAAGTCATTTTGGAGGAAAAATGCTAAGTATAGGTCATTTTAGAGCTATCCTAGGTTAAATAGGTCATTTTGGAGCTAATTAAGCTTATTATGTAATTTTTGAACTAGCTAAGCATATTAAGTCATTTTGGAGGAAAAAAATGCTAAGTATAGGTCATTTTAGAGCTAGCCTAGGTTGAATAGGTCATTTTGAAGCTAAGTAAGGTTATTATGTCATTTTGGAGCTAGCTAAGCATATGAAGTCATTTAGGACCTAAAATATGTCATTTCTTAAGCATACTATATCATTTTAGAGCTAGCTAAGCATATTAAGTCTTTTTTGAGGAAAAGATGCTAAGTATAGGTCATTTTAGAGCTATCCTAGGTTAAATAGGTCATTTTATGCTAGCTAAGCATATTAAGTCATTTTGAAGGAAACAATGCTAAGTATAGGTCATTTTAGAGCTATCCTAGGTTAAATAGGTCATTTTGGAGCTAATTAAGCTTATTATGTAATTTTTGAACTAGCTAAGCATATTAAGTCATTTTGGAGGAAAAAATGCTAAGTATAGGTCATTTTAGAGCTAGCCTAGGTTGAATAGGTCATTTTGAAGCTAAGTAAGGTTATTATGTCATTTTGGAGCTAGCTAAGCATATGAAGTCATTTAGGACCTAAAATATGTCATTTCTTAAGCATACTATATCATTTTAGAGCTAGCTAAGCATATTAAGTCTTTTTTGAGGAAAAGATGCTAAGTATAGGTCATTTTAGAGCTATCCTAGGTTAAATAGGTCATTTTTATGCTAGCTAAGCATATTAAGTCATTTTGGAGGAAAATGCTAAGTATAGGTCATTTTAGAGCTATCCTAGGTTAAATAGGTCATTTTGGAGCTAATTAAGCTTATTATGTAATTTTTGAACTAGCTAAGCATATTAAGTCATTTTAGAGGAAAAATGCTAAGTATAGGTCATTTTAGAGCTAGCCTAGGTTGAATAGGTCATTTTGAAGCTAAGTAAGGTTATTATGTCATTTAGGAGATAGCTAAGCATATGAAGTCATTTAGGACCTAAAATATGTCATTTCTTAAGCATACTATATCATTTTAGAGCTAGCTAAGCATATTAAGTCTTTTTGAGGAAAAGATGCTAAGTATAGGTCATTTTAGAGCTATCCTAGGTTAAATAGGTCATTTTATGCTAGCTAAGCATATTAAGTCATTTTGAAGGAAACAATGCTAAGTATAGGTCATTTTAGAGCTATCCTAGGTTAAATAGGTCATTTTGGAGCTAATTAAGCTTATTATGTAATTTT